>CAOLHI010002025.1:0-299675 GCA_948474755.1 Ctenosaura bakeri
AGAGTAGGAGGGTTTTACAACATGAAAAAGAACTTCTAGCCAAATAAGGTTCTGTTTTTGTTCTGTTCAGGGATTATGTGTGTAAAGCGATTTTAAAATAAACTGGACATCATGGTCTTATTTAATTGTTAAAATCTGAAAGGGCAAGAATGTCAGAATCTGAACTTTGCACATTTCTGAAATAAACTACATGAACAATCAGCTGTTTCCTCTAATTTCCATTTTTTTGGGGGGGGATTAATAATGCTTACATTAAATGCACAGTTAAGTAATGGAGACAAACCAGTTCTTGATTACTGTACCAAGATAAAATTATAAACTAGACAAAATGGAGACAACTTCCTAATAATGAAGTTAGCTGGATCTTATCCGTGGGATATATTCTCTAGTACCCTTAGTTCTGTCTCCCCCAAAGGTACATAATCAGTGATAACATAATTCTCTATTGCAAAGTGTGTGGGTATATTGATGATAGGCATGGCTGGATCTCTCTGTTTCCACAGTTGTTTTGTGCAGAGGTGGGGAAAGCACAGCCTGTGGGGCCATGTTTGTGGTTTACGCTGCAAATATGTATGTATGTGTGTATATATATATGTGTGTGTGTATAGACATACATACACACATATATGAACGCGCACGTGCGCGCACACACACACACACACTTATGTTTTATATATTTTTTAATTTGCTTTTCTTTTCTACTACAAGAGAGGTGGACAAAATCGAGTCCTAGGCCATGTGCGGCCCTTCCACAGATGTTTTTGTGCCCACTGACACCACAGAATTCCCAGACGAACCTTTTTCTGACCAAAAAAAGAAGGGGGGGACTGATGCTCCAGGTGCAACAATATTAGGTTATAAGACCTGCCTGTACTGTTTAACATAAAACTGTAATGTAATGTAATGGGTGGACATTGAGAATCAGAAGTGAACTTCAAGTGAAAACCACACGTAATCTTCTAGTTGTTCCTAGTTTTGGGGGGGAAATGGTGAAAAATGTCACATTTAGGAATAGGTGTTGTCTCTCCAGGTTCCTGGGATTACTGTTGGTCCATAGATCACAAAACGCAGCCCACCTCTGTTAGTTCTTAAGTCCATTCTGTCTTACTGAAATGTCCTTCCATTTAATAAATACTTTCTCATAAAATATACATTTTTATCCCCACCACACATTTGTAATTATATACTCCCATATGCATTTTATTTTGTTGGGATTAAGAACTACTTGTCAAAACACGGTCAAGTGCAAAATCCAAAGGATAGCTAAGTTCTCTCACCAGTCAATACAGTTGTCTTACTTAACATGCACTTGTGAACATGCAGCTGCCTTCAACTCTGATGTTCATGCATTGCACATGAAGGTCTGCAGGAAGAAAGCCTACACAGGCAGACCTAGGTAGGCATCTTAGTACCTGGAACGCATACGTAACACATAGATAACTTAACCTCACGAATCCATGCACAGGTAACTTCCCAAGTAAATTACTGCACTTTGTGTGGGGCTGCCCTTGAAGTCTAGCTGCTGCATTTTGCTCCAAAACTGCAGCTAGTGCAAAATGCAGCAGCTAGAATGCTCACTAAGACTCCTTCCAGATATAACACCAGTTCTGAAGGAATTGCACTGGTTGCCAATACATTTCCATTCTGAATGCAAGCTGCTGGCAATAGCATTCAAAGCTCTAAGTGGCTTGAGACCTCTGGGCTTTCTGCATTATACTGTTATAGTGCTATTATTCCACTTTCAACAATCTATGGAATCCTGGGGTTTGCACTTTAGGGAAGAGGCATTTAGAATTCCCAGCCAGAGAACTCTTTGGTGTCAGTAAACTACAAACCCCACAAATCCAAGGGATGTTGAAAGTGGAATAAAAGCGCTATAACAGTGTAGTGCAGAAAGACCCCTCAATACTTGAGAGAGTGCTTCTCTATATACTTGCTCGCTCAAGAATAAAGAACTTTTCAAGGGGCTGTCCTCTATGTCCAATCAATAGGGGAAATACATTGTGGGAAGAAATAGGAGAGGGCCTTTTATGCACTTATATCGCAGCTGTGGAATTCCCTGGCCTGATTGGCACTAGTTCTGGAATCATTTTGGCACCAAGTCAAAACTTGGCTTTTTATTAAAGCTTTTGGACCAAACTTATTTAATACAGGACATACGTATTTTATAGTCTCAATAAATTATACATATTATACATAATACATATATTATACATAATACATATATTAATTTTAACTGGTTTAAAATTATTTTTCATTGCGAAACCACTTAACATATTGTTAATCTTTTTAAACTTGTGAAATTATTATTTATTTATTTGCTTATGAAATTATTTATTCTTTTAAATTGATTTTATTATAAGCCAGACTGAGATAAAGGATGGGATATAATTTTTTAAAAAACAACACATAAATAAATAAACAAACAAACAAATAAATAAATAAATAAATAAAATTGGAGGCTATATGACTGTGATAATGGGGCTGTCCATTATCTAGACCTGGCTGAAGGGGGATACTTTCCTCTTTAGGTAAACCAAGGGTTAATGCGGTGTTTAGGTTACATTTTTATTGTGGGTCAGCCTCACAGGTCAAGGGGGAAGAACTGCCCAATCAAGGGGAAGAGGTGAGCATCTTCGAGATGCTTCGAAGGAGAAGTTATAAAAATCCTTGAGAGGCCATGTGGGGAGAGAGACAACAAAGGAACCTCCTAGAGATGGGATCTGTGCTAGTAGTGGGCTGCAGGCCTCGCCTCCTGGTCTCATTCCTCTCTTAAACCAACTAAGCCTGTGAACCCAAATGTGAGTAACTAGAATAAGGTAGTTAGTCACGTTAGGGTTTTTTATTATTTTGGAGGTTGGCTGATCTGAAGAAAGTATCTGTTTTTTATAACTACTTGTAACTTAAGCGTACCTGGGAGGGGAGAGCCTCTCATGTGTAGTATTATCTTGTTTATTTGCATGCTTTGAAATAAATGCTTTTCTGTAAAACCTCTGTTTCCTCTCCATTCCCACGCCATTCTTCGGCACACCCTAGATAGACCTTCTCTCACTCAGAAGGAGGAGGGAAGGGAAAAGTCCTTAAACTTAGAGATTAGCAATCCACTGACAGGGTCCCACTGTCCCGTCCAGTTACGAGTAAACTCAGTATATTCAGAATTCAGTGGGTGGTGGCAGCAAGAGAGAATTAGTTAATACTGCGGAATTTCCTGCTTCTTTTCAAGGGTAGAAGTCAGGCTTGGGGGTGCTAAAAGTAAACTCAGTATGACAATGACTTCATGGGCGTGGTTGATATAATTTGAGCAACAACTTATTTCCCCTCACATGTTCACTGAATACTGGGAGCAGAGGTAAATCTGTATGTTGTTGGAAGAGTAGTAGTATAGGCTTGAGGATTTGGCTTTCTCTATATCTTTCTAAGCAACCACTTCATCTGATATGTAGATAGCTATGACTGAGTTGCTTCCTCTTCTTTGACATTACCTCCTCTTCCTTCAACGAAGACAGAGACCTTTGTTAAAGATGGTGGGGAGCCTCACAGAGTCCCATCCCAAATGAGGCTGCCAGTTATGTTCATGCTTAAGAGCTGGTTTTAAGGACTTTTATGTCTTTTATGATCCTTTTCTTTTGTTTCAGATATCTCCTGAAGTAATAAACACAACTTTTCATTTTACTAGGTGCATCTAGAGCGATAACTCCTGTTTTTACTGTGGGCCTTTCTACACTACACCATTATAGTGCTATTATTCCATTTTCATCTTCCTGAGGACTTCTGGGGTTTGTAGTTTCCTGAGGCCCAAGAGCTCTCTGGCTGAGCTTTCTAAATGCCCCTCCCTAAACTGCAAACCCCAAGATTCCATAGGGTGGTGAAAGTGAAATAATAGCACTATAACAGTGTAGTGCAGAAAGGCCCTGTAAGTTAATTGCATTAGCTTGTTGCACTCTGCCAGCATAAATACCTAATGTTTTTATATTTAAAAGTACTACTGAGTCAGAACCTTGTTTTGCCTATCCAACGTTGTCTGCTTTAATTGACAGTAGCTTTCTAAGGTTTCCTCTGTTGGACAGATACAAGAAACTCACTATTGGATCTTTGTCACACAGGGTAAATTCACTGCTATGGAGATTTTTCTCTAGTGTCATAACTTCATTTTATTAGTAAGAAAACTTTTACAAATTTAAAGTTAATATTCATAAAAAAAGAAACTAATATTCATAAAAATTGGATAAAAATATCTTTTTACTAAATACTTTTTAATTAAAACCTGTATTTCAGATTTTGAAAGCAAGCACTTTTTAAATACAAACACATACACACACACACACACTTGAAGTGATTATTTTCCCTTAACTAGACATAACTGAGCAATTCAATGTTCATCACAATATGAAGAACTCCCTTTAAAAATATGGGGGAAGAATAATATTTTCAACCATTCTTTCCTCATTCTGGGCAAGGCTTTCTTCTCAGCATTGAGATATTTTTATCAGTTAGTAACACATTTTTTTCTGCGGAAGCATGTCCTGCCTGAAACCAGGGATTCAGATTAAACTGAGACAAATGAATGGAGTTAACGGGTAGGCAGGAGTGTCTTCCTGTGAGTTTATATCTTGAAGCCAAATGGCAAAAGAAAAGAATACCAGCTTCCTTCCTGAAACAAAAGAAGTAGATACTTAGCGGAATTCTGATTCTCTAATGTTCAGATATGTTTTCAAGGGCTTCAAGCCAAGACTTAAAAAGCTGAGGTAGAAACATCCCTGAGCTTGCATGAACAAAACTACAAAAGGATACCTTTTTCTCTAGAGGAGTATTGCCTAATTTACTGAATTTTGTGGGAAATATAGAAAGTATGCTTCATTATCTAACCTGTTTTTTCTGCTGCTTCTTCCAGCTTTTGTCTTACCAGGAAAAAAAAAAAGGTTAAAACAAACATACAAACAAACAATCAAGAAAGACAGAATAACTGCCCAATATCTGTTGAGTGTTAGTGAAGAAGTCTTCCATATCAAAGTATCTTTTGACTGTGTACTTACTTCTTATACACTAAGAGCATAAGAATTTGCCTTAGGGCCCTTTCACACTATACAACTGTAGCACTACAATTCCATTTTAACTACCATGTAAACATCCTAATGGAAACCTGGGGTTTGAGTTTAGGGACAGTTATTTAAAAAGCGTATCCCAGGATTCCCATATGATGCAGCCATGGCAGTTAAAGTGGAATCACAGTGCTGTAATGCAAAAGGGTAATTATACTGAGCCATACTATTGCTTACAAGTGCCTACTCTACCTGTCAAAATCTGGAGTTTTAGGCTAGCCCTAAATGGAAATTTCTGTTATTTTCTGATGGTCTCCTATTGAAGTACTAGTCAATCCAAACTCTATTAAGCTTCCAAAATCAGACAGTTGTTTTCAGGATGATGTGGTGGTGTTACCCTGATTCTGGGGCCCCGTGAGGGACACCTCAACATGCTCCAATTATTGGGGAATGGGAATTAGCAAGAGCACAAGCTATAGCAATGCAAAAGGCAGGGCAACTTAACGAGATCTTCGACCCAATATTTACGGGGTCAGGCCAAAACAATAATCAAGCAGAACTAAATAATAATTGTTTTTCTTTATGTTGAAATACAGTCAAGTGAATATGAGTGAGAAATTCTATAGGTTAATGATCATGTCATATTTATTATATCTTTGCTGGCACTGTGGCTCCCAGATTTCAAGTTAGTTATTTTACCTCCCCATCCTTACCAAAGAAAGAGAGGCTCATCTTATTTCTTTTCTTTTCTTTTTTTTTTTTTCAAAATGGGCTCAGCAGTCTTGGTTTGTGATGGACATTCATGGTGAGCTAGGGAAATGCAAATGACACTTAAAGGAAATTCTTGAGTTGGGATTGCTGGATTTTTTTTTCTGCTAAAAATGTGCCAAACAAAGAGGTTGAAAGAAGCAGACTTAGGTTCTTTCCACACCACCCTCCCAAACGGCCATGGAGACAGGAGGAGTAAGGGACCGCAACAATGCTTCTGCATGATGTCATTCTGATCCCATCATTCTCCCATTCCCAAGCAGCACAGTCATTGACAGGTTTTCCCTGTCAATGACCTGTGATTGCACAATCATCCCAGACTTACCTGATCTGTGGAAGGCCCAGAAGCACAGTGGCTTTGCTTCCTGCCCCAGCACAGTCTGGGAAAGTACCCGACTGGGCTGCAGAAGGAAGAGGCATGGCCATCACACTTCCTTCACCATGGATCCAGCCAGGGGAGAGGGGAGCGCTCTCATCATGCTCCCCTACAGGCAGAGCCGATCCTGGGATCTCCACTGGAGGACTTCACAAAAAGATAGGGTGAGACTCCAGTCCTAGACTTCAGTCGTATGCATAATCTATCCCAAAATCAAGTCAGAATGTTTGCTCACTGAATTTATTGAGACTTGTGTCTGTGTACAAGTGGATACAATTGTAGTTTTAATGTGGGCACTGAAGGAAAGAAATTAGTAAAATCTGATATGGGATACCCTTGGTGAGTTGCAAGGGTAAGTTTCTTCTTCAAGGAGTAGATGCTGTTAGGAAAATAGCACAGCCCACACATGCTTGCTTGTTGCTGTTGCTGTGCACCTTCAAATCATTTTTGACTCATGGTGACCCTAAGGCTAACCTATCAAATAGTTTTCTTGGCAAGATTTGTTCAGAGGGGTTTTGCCTTTGCTTTTGTCTTCGTATGAAGAGTGTGAGAGAGTGTGAGAGATTTCATGGCTAAAAGAGCATTCAAACCGTGGGCTCCAGAGTCCTAGTCTAATGCTCAAACCACTACACCACAGTGGCTCTCCATTTGCTTTGCTTGTATATTTCTAGTCTATTTTAAAGGCACCAGAAATGTCTAGTGTTTTCTCCATTATTTCTTGGAGTGGAAATCACAGTTCACTAATTCTTTCCAAACTGTTCTTTCAGCATTCAAAAACCATTTCCTATAAACAATGGTAATGGGATCTTTTCCAGACAGTAGCAGCTTTTCCCAAACAGGATGTGTTGCTACTAGGAGAACTCTGACCTTGCCTTTCACTTTTGTATTACTGGTGTTTATCTAGCAGCCACTACAGGAACCGGATTTGGTTCTGAGAGGACTTGTTACAATGTAGACCACACAACTCCGTATAATGGGCTGTGGGGCAAGAGAGACAATATTAAGAAAATACCTTTATCACAAGAAATAAGCATTCAACAATATTCTAGTGGGACATCTGTGTGAACTGTTTCTGAAGGCTTATTGCATATTCAGTCCTATTAAGGCATACTGAGTTAGTCCCAACTAGAAGATCAACAAATGAATTGAATTTACATTGATGGTGGCTTACTGTATACATCCATACAAACTAATGGAACTCTGGCCTCCATTCCATATTGGTCATCCTCAGAAATGCTTGATTGACCACAGGATCACAATATTTGTTGTTCAGTATGCCTTCATTGTTTTGATAATTCGTACAGAGAGAGGCACCACACATTACCCAATAATTTCATGATGTACACATATACATTTATAAATTAATATCTTTCTAGTATGGAGTAGATAGATGTCAAGATTATGTCTACTGCCAGGACTCCTTTCCCTATGTCTGTGAAAGTAACCTGGTATTTTCCAAATATTTTGGTTTTTCCATTCAATAAGTTCCAAACATCACTACCTACAGCCTGGGATTACAGCAGCAACTTCTAAGTCTCTTGATGATAAAGGATTATCTAATCTTTCATATTGGAAGTGTTGGCATGGGCCATCAACCATGGTAATCCATGCTTACATGTAGTTATTACCATTTTAAGAAGGGTTTTGACTATGAGGAGTGGTGGTCATTATACAAAGGTAACATTGGGATTAATAATCAGTAAGGCACCCATTCCAGCATGACTGAAATGAATGGGGCTATGAGACCATCCTTTGAAAAGGAAGGAGGTATGTACAAGGGGAGATGAGATAGGTTTAGAAAAGAGAAGTGGGGAAAAATGTAATATGGGTGCATAAATTATGCCTTTTTTACTTCTAGGTTTCAAGGGATTCTTCAATTAAACTCAAGTAGTAAGGGGGTGTAGCTCCTGTCAAAAATGATTGATGACCTGTCAAAAATGATTGATTTAGGACCTGTCAAAAAGACTGACACCTGTTAATCTCCCTCACCGAGAAGTAGTAGGGCAGGACATCCTGAATAGGTAATATATCTCCTCCTGACCCATGTGATCTGATCTGCCAATGGGGCAGATTTACAATTCAAGTTCTAATTGGCCCCCAACAGAGTCATGTGACCCTTCCTGGAACTCATTGCACCACCTCTGACCAATAGGAGCTGTTTTTGACCCCCTCAGATTGATGTGGTCTGAACCATCTAATCAGGGGGCAACTTTCAATTCATGCACCAGTTGGCCCCAGTGGGGACATGTGATCCCTCTAGTAGCTCAACTCACCATCCTGAACCAATAGACACTGATTTTGTACCTCTCAGCATTGCACGGGCCAAACCAGCCAATAGGAAATCAGCCCACAAAGAAATAGATTGAGGGGACAGAAGTAGCCATTTTTTGCATGCCCAGACATGATCTGAGGAGACAACATGGAGTTACCAAGCACTGCTCAGAGATTTACAGAAGTCATTACCTCTCCAACATCCCTTAAACCTAATTTTCAAAAACATAATATGGACACAGATTCTTATAAAGAGAATTGTCCACTGGATCTTCTGTAAGAGGAAGACTCCCAATTGTGACAGACCATGTTGGACTCTCTTTTAGCAAAGAATGCTATAATGCAGTTAAAAATACAGCACAAACTGTGGTGATATACAAGCTGTGGAACAAGCTTTGGTGATGTACAAGTTGCTGAAACAAACAATCAGGGATCATACACTATAGCTTTGCAGAAACTAGCATCCACAGGTTTGTAAACATATGTAGAGATTCATAGAACACATTTTAAACCACTTTTAAACCCATCTTCTTTACATTTTAGGACTCTGTAGAGCTGGTGACCACACAATCTGCACAAGTCAGAATGCAGAAGATCTTGAGCCTGGAAGGAGCAACAATTTCACCAGTGAAAAGGCGGAGATCAATGAAATCTTTGAGAAGAGTCATCCTTTATATGATGATAAGAAAAATTCTTGCTGTGTTGTGAAAAAATGCTGGGCTTGTCAAGAAAAATGTGATGCTCAGCAGTTAAATCACACCCTTGTCAAATGTGGAATAAAAAAATAATATCTAAACATTAAGGACAAATAAGCAGTAAAATATGTTTCAAAAATGTACCTCAAGAAATCATTGTGGTAGCATTTGTGTTAAATATTCTAGAGTTAAAACAGGAAAATGTGAATCATGTTTTAAACACCCTGATGAAAATTTAAGAAGTATGAAAAGCCCTTTCAGTTTTCAAACAGTTTGCTGAAGCCTATTGACAAACAATGTTTAGATTATGTCCAAACTGTTATTAAAAAGAGATTCTATAAATGATTTCTAACACCTGGAAATAAATTTGAATAAAACCAGAATCTGTTGTTGTCTTGCATATAGATTCTAACCTCTGTAAATGAAGAATGTCGAATAAAACAAATCTACTGTTGTTTTATTCATCATTTATATATTTATTTACAAATCCTGACTAAGAATAAAATGTTAGGCCATTTCCACACAGGGATTTTTAAACGGGGCAGAGCGTCCTCCAGGGAGGACGTCTGCACCTGGGACTGGACTGGGTTGGACCTACTTAACGTAGATCCGCAGTCCAGCCCGCTCCCGAACGACCCCAAGTGATCATCAAGTGTGCTTTTGAAAGACCACTAAAAACAGGTTTTTCAAAAGCACGAAGCGTGGCACTGCGAGCCTGCTCCCATATGCAGATTCACAGGCTCACATTGGTGCAAGCCTGCGATCTGCTGGGGGTGGCCTTTAGGCTGGCGAGCTTCAGCGGTTGGTTGAGACCTTCGACCAACTGGAAGCTGCTATTTTTGTCCCTGGAGCAGTGCGGAGCGGCGGCCACGAACTGCCACGGAGAAGCGTGGACCAGACCATGGAGCCCAAAAGTCCGGTGAGTAGCATCACGGGGCAATTCCCTCGCCCCGTGTGGAAATGGCCTTAGTACAACTAAGTAGGTTTGTAACATGTGAACTAATTTGCAGCCTGCAACAATAAGAACACATGCATTCCTTCTGATAATGCAGAGGATAGGCCCGCTTTGTGATCTTGAAAAACAGGAAAATAGGCAGAATTTAAACATTCCAGTACCCTCATCCCAATCAAGAACTTCCTGGCTAAAACTGTGGATTTACCCAGCTATGAACTTCAAAGACCCCAGTGGCTATAAAGAGGCATCTTGTCTGAAGATTTAAGGAGATGCTCGACTGAACTTCTGCTTATCTTCTTCCTCATGCTTCTTGTAAGGTTAGCCTCTAAGCATGATGCTTAGTAATTTATTTCCTATGCAAGGGATAGATAAGCCAAAAGAAAGGAAGTGTGACGTAGGGGCTTAAAAAACAGGAAAACAGGCAGTTTAAAAAGGAAAATAAAAGTTTTAGCACCCTTATACAGAACCTGAACTTCCTGGCTAATTGAGTTCAAAATTCCTAGTAACTATAAAGAGGCAACTTGTACTGCTTTAAACCTTAAGGAGATGTTCAATTGAACTTCTGCTCCTTCTCAGGATAGCTAATAAGTATGTTCTTTATGTGAATTTGTCTGTGTGAGCCTATGTGTGCCTTTTCATGTGTAAAAACTTTTCCCCTTTCTCTTCCACTGCATTCATGCATCCTTTCTGTGTGTGTGTGTGTGCACGTGCGCACACGCGCGCACATGAAAGGGCCTTTCTGCAGTACATAGTTATAGTGCTATTATTTCACTTTCAACATCCTGTGGAATCCTGGGGTTTTCAGTTTGGAGAGGAGCATATAGAATTCTCAGCCAGAGAACTCTTTGGTGTCAGTAAACTACAAATCCCACAAATCCACAGAATGTTGAAAGCGGAATAATAGCACTATAACTGTGTAGTGTGGAAAGGTCTTAAGACTGTTCTTTTCCTTGTGTGAGAATAGGGTGCTCTTTCAAATGTGTGATCTGTTAAACTGCAATTTTATTTTAACTGAGACTATGTAATTTTTCAGAACTTTAGTTAGTTCTTAATAAATGATAGCGAGGGTGGAGTCTGTGTGGTTATCATCCTCTTCTGTCTTACACTGATAAATCCTGACATATATGTTACTTTAGATTTTGATTTATTTGCTGCTATATTTATTCAATGGTTTATATAATGTATATTCATTATAAAGTTACTGCTACAGTGAGGTGTGTAAAAACAAAGCAGTTTAAATATCTGCATATTCTCTTATTTTAAGTTATAGTAACATCATTTCAATATAGAAAATATTTAAACAGAAAGAAAAAGCCATTTGAATGTTACAAGTTCTTTTAAAAAGGCCACAAGACTTTTCTTGACATATTGAGTTGTAGGTTGCTAGCGATGTTCAAACATCATGAAAAGGCCATTTCCCTACAAAAAGAAAAAAAAAGAACATTGGATTGTTAAGCACTGTTCACCAATATGTTTCTTTACACTCCAACACATAGCCTTTACACAAATAGTTACTGTTCTGTAATTGTCTGTGATCCATTCTCCATGTTTTTTTAATGAAACATTCTGAGTAATACTGTAAAAGACTTTGCAATGATTCATTTTGCAAAGGAATTCCATATTCCTTTAAAGTCTTAGCAAAGCATCCAGCAAACACAAAAATAGAATTCTTCCTTAGTTGGTCTGTCCATCCTGAAATATTGTGTTCAACACTAATGGAAAAATTTGCTTGGCATCATTAGCTGAAGTTCTTTGAAGGGAACTGAGAACACGGGATAGCTTTTCTTTAATTTCATTCTAGTCCCTAGAAGAAATTTGTTATACAAATAAATATTATTTTTGATGGTGTCTTGGGGCTGTTTCTCCACACACCACACTTAAATAACATGTTCTCTTGACACCGTTGCTTAAAATGATCTACTTTTTCACACAAACATGCGCCTAGTCCCAGGTTTTACTGGTGAACTTTGGGGCATGTCTCAGCATGCCTGCCTATGATCTATCTGTTCAAGCTAACTATGGCCCTTTTCGCATTGAGGCTTCTTGCGCGAGCGGGGGAAGGGCGGCTCGCGCGAGAAGGCTCCTCTGGGAGGCTGCCGTTTCCCCCCTCTTCCTTCCACGGGCAAAGGAACTAGGGGAGAAGTGGCAGCCTCGTGCGAGCCGCCCTCCCCCCGGGTGAAGCAGGAGGCTGTCACGTCCGTCCCTCCCTTCTCACGCAAACCAGGAGGCTGTCGCGTCTGTCCCCCCCCCGCTCACGTGAACCAGGAGGCTGTCGCATCCGTCCCCCGCTCGCGTGAACCAGGAGGCTGTTGTGTCCGTTCCCCCCCGCTCGCGTGAACCAGGAGGCTGTCGCATCTGTCCCCCCCGCTTGCGTGAACCAGGAGGCTGTCGCGTCCGTCCCCCCGCTCACGTGAACAAGGAGGCTGTCGCGTCCGTCGTGCTAGCGCCCTGCCCCGCCTCTTCCTTCCACAGGGGCGGAGGGAAGGAAGCGCAACCTGGCCGCCTCCCCGACGCTCCGCACAGGAGGTAAGTGTGCGTGGGCACCGGGAGCATTGCGCGAGCGCGGGTGATTTTCGCTTTGAGGCGAAATCGTGCTGCTGCAGCCCCGTGAGCGCGGCAGAAGTGGGAGTGCGTCGTGCGTCGTGCAGAGCGACACTTCCACTCCCGCGAGGCTCACGGGGCTGTCGTGCGACAGAAAGTCCGTGCGAAAAGGGCACATGTGCCATTCTATACTTTGTGTATGTCCCTGCATGCCTCCTTTTCTCCTATATGTTCAAGCGAGTCATGTTTATGTTATCTCCATATTCAGTGAGGCCTGATCTTTCTCACTACCTAAGTTCTTCTTTTGGTCGTTCTTTTTGAAGCTGGTGTATATTTGCAGATTTTGCTGAAGACTTCCGGGAAGTAGACCCAATTTGCATCTAAACAAGCAGGTAAAGATTTTTAAAGGGTCTTTAAATCTCAAAGTTTTGCCCCCACTAAACAGAGTGCTCTATCACACTACACTATAATAGCACTTCTATCCCACTTTAAATGCCATGACAACATCCTGTGGAATCCTGGGATTTGCAGTTTAGGGAGGGGCATTTAGAATTCTCAACCAGAGAACTCTTTGGCCTCACTTAACCAGAAATCCCAGAATTCCACAGGTTGTTTCCATTGAAGTTACAATAGAATAATAGCGCTGTAACAGTGTAGTGTGATAGGGCCCTGGGAAAAGATATGCTTCTTTTTTTCATTTTAGAAATTAGCTCAGAAGGATCTGTGAAAGAATCTGAGAGAAACAACATGGAACTAGAAGACCCTGATTGTGGTAAATCGGAAGACTGAGTTAATTGGAGAGGGACTAAGGACACACTGTAAAGAGGCATAAGAATTTTCTAATATGACTCTTTGCTGTTGCAGTGGACACCACAGAGCATAAGGCTTCCGCCAAGGGTACAGTTGAAAAGAAAAGGAAGACATCTGGTAAGAATGATTATCATAAGACTATGCATGTGAAAAGAATGTGTTCAATAACTGATGCCTATTCCTCTCTTTTAGACAATAAAATTAAAAGATGATGAAGGAGGGAATCAGTTAACTTATGTCTGTGTTTTTCCCTCTGTTTTAGGCAATAAAGTTAGAAGAGACAGTGAAGAACCTGCTTATAAGAGGCAAAGACATGAGGAATCCCCAGACTTTACAATTGATCTTTACATACAAAGTCTTAGGCCTTTTCCACATGGGGTTTTTGAAACGGTGCAGTCCGTCCTCCAAGGAGGAGGTCTGCACCTCGGACCAAGCTAGGTCAGACCTATTTAAGGTAGATCCGCACCTCATTCCAGTCTGGAATGACCCCAAGTGGTTCTTCAGCGTACTTTTGAAAGACCTGATTTTTCCAGTCTTTCAAAAGCATGCAGTGCACCACTGCTCACTTATGCAGATTCGCAGGCTCGCACCAATGCAAGCCTGCGATCTGCCCAGGGCAGGCTTTAGACTGGCAAGTTTCAGCGGTTTGTCAAGACCCTTGACCAACTGGAAGCCACCATTTGGGATGCTGGAGCAGTGCGTATTGATGAGCATGCGCTGCTCCGTAGAGCTGTGGACGACCGGGGAGCCGAAAGGTTCGGTGAGTAGCGGTGGGGGCGATTCTCTCACCCGTTCTGGAAAAGGCCTTAAACAGGATATGTTGAAGTATCAGAAATTATATCTGTGTACTCAGCAGATTCTGAGGGCAATAGAGTGTAACTATCGATATCGAACAGCAATGCACATACTTGCAAGCAGTCTACAGTGTAAGCTGTCTCCTCTGGATGCACTTTTTGATTGTATTAAAAAACGGTCTGACTATGTGGTTTATGATGAGACACCCTTTGAAAATGAGCTAGTAGGTGGGGGCAATCCTCCCTTTCTGTCTTTCTTTTTAAATTTATTTTTATAGAAAACAAAAGGAACCATTTAAAATGAAACAAAGTCAGCAAACATACTAACACAATCATCTTTAACTTTTCATCCTTGTTACATATATTGACTTCCTCCTGACAAGTTTTGGATTTATATTATCTATAGATTCTGTATCTATTCATCTATTATAGAAAATGATTCTACTTTAATTACTTTATAATATCTGCATTTAGCATTGTCTTAGAAAAATCAAACATCAGTGCCTAATATTATTAAATCTCACTGTTATCACAGTTATGATATGTCTGGTGAGAGCACTAGATATCCTTTTGATATCAAATAATTTGGCCTTTGCTTGACCATTCTCTGCCACCCTACTCCACATGTTTGCAGAGGTCCACTGGACAAGCATGTATTAGGCGCGGCCGTTAATGGTTGTACATTCCAATCCTCATTTTAGGCAGGCAACTTAAGCCTCTCCGGTGCTTCAGGGAAAAACCTTCTTGCAAACCGGCCTTGCTCAGCGCGACTTTACAAAGACGCACGGCCAAGGGCTGAGCCATTCCTTTATGTTGAGCCATCTGCATACTGGCCATACTATTGTCATCGAGCGCTAAGCCCATCATGTAAACCTGACCTTTTCCAACTCCTTTGTCCAGCTCCAAAATTCCTTTGTTCTCACCGGGCATGGCATAGCCTATAGGTAAAATCCACCCTATAAAAAGTCCCCACTTTCGGGACTACCTCGGAACACTTTGGATTTCCATCCCGCTTTGCTGTTGGTTTGTCCAGTGAACTCCCCTCAGCGAACCACGCTGAGCTTTCTTCCCTGCAACCTCCTCTTCTCTCCAGGACAATGAGACTAGGTGTCGTATTACCCATTCCCCAAAGCTCTCCGTTTCTATTTCTCAGTTAGTTAGTGTATGTCGTGTCTTTCGTGTTGCTTGTCTTCAATAAAATATTGTTTGTTACTTTAAAATCTTGTCTAGCCACTCTCTGACCTGACGCTGTATACATAGGGTAAAAGATCCTAGCTGGAGTTACCTGCCTCTCATTAGCTTAAGAGAGTGCTCGAGTTTAATTTCCCCATCTTGTGTTTTTATTTGGTTATTTGGGCACCCCTCCTGGGACCCCCAACGTACAGGGTAACATCATCAAGTGTTCTTGAAACATGTTATTCATTTATAATTTTTTCAAATTTTCCTCCTTTTAATAACATTATTTATCCATATGAATCATATCAATTTCAGTATCCAGCCTTATTCTGTAGGGAGTGTCTTTTTGTTTCCAATTATGGAAACAAACAAACAAAAATAAACAACAGTTCTAGCTGCTACTTTCATATAGAATAGGATTTTCCCAAAACTATTTTTCAAGACTATCATCAATAATTCCTAATAAGTATAGCCCTGGTGACATCTCAAAGTGGTTTCTTGAAATGTTTTCTATTTTAATATGAATAATTTTCCAAATTTTTAAAACTCTTTTTTTGCAAGATCACCAGAGATGGGAAAAGGCACCTTTATCTGACTCACATTCCCAACATTTGTTCTCATAGTTCTTACACATTTTGGATAACTTGTCTGGGGAGAGATACCACCTGTACTGCATTTTATGGAAGTTTTCTCTAAAGTCCTGACGTACACTATTCTTCATCCCTTTACTCTGTTTTTTTCCATTGGTTTAGCTATATTGAGTGTCCTATATTTTCTGCCTATTTAACCATTGAGTCTCTAATTATTTCATCTTCTGTGTCCCATTTCAGCGGTAAAATAAAATTTTGATATTGTCCTTGAATTTTCAGTGAATATTATTAACTCTAATTCTCCATTTTCTTTTTGGATGCAATTTAATTTTGTATCTATTTTCAGTTTTTCTCTAAGTTGTCTGTACAGGAACCAGTGACGTGAGATTCCATTTTCTTTGAGTTTTTCTTGAGTTTTAATTGTTTTATCCCATTTGGACTTCTACCAAATCCTTATATTTTGTCCATTTTTCATGCAAGTTTTTTTTTAATAGAATACTTCGTGGAGGGAGGTCCATAGTGGTATTTGTGCACAACATCTCATCTTATATCTCTTTCATATTTTTATGAGGACTCTAATAAAATGATCATTAACTTCTTTCTTTTTTCTTTTTAGTTCTTTTTATTGATCCATTAAAACAGAAAAAAAGTTAAAAAAAAGTAAGGAACTTCAAACAAAAGATATATCCATAAACAATTATGAAACAACATAAGGAGTCAATTTCACATACAACAGTAATAAAAGAGAATCAAAAAGAAGAAAAAAATAATGAATAACAAAATCTTAATTTACGTTATAATTTCAATAAAATAAAACATAGATACATACCTAGTGATCTTCTTTTATTTACACTTCTTATGTCATAGTCAGTTATCTAGCATTTACCAACACATTTTTACATTTATTTAGTATGTCAAAATAAACCTCTACCTCACCTAGGCATGTTAAAGTTACATCAATAGGATTCTTTTCTCTCAAAGTTTCAAAATCCATTTTTTAATTATATTATTTAGGAGTGGTTATACCTCTTTGATCTTAGCTTCCCATTTCTAACTTTTTTCCTATTTATCCTATTTATACAGATACCTCCTTCTAGACAAAGAATAATATCTTTTAAAATATTAATCTGTCGCATAACTTTTCTTTTCTACCGTATAAAGAAATTCTAGACCTATATCTTATAATTTTAACTCAATCATAGCTGTTTTTCCCCATTTGGATTCACAAAGAGGGGAGATTAGATTCCACTCTTCATTAAATTGTTTCATGGATTTGTCTGATAATATAGTTGTCTATTTATCTAATTCATTTAACTTGATTATTAACTTGCTTATTTATCTTCTCTTTACTGCACCATAAGTAAATATGACATCCAAGCCATAGATCTTCCCTTTCAAGATTTGATTTAATTCAATTCAATTTAATATTATTCAAATTTATCCAGTCTTTCATTCTATTTAAGCAACAGGTGATGCTACAATTTGAGATATGGATACTTAAACTTCTGCTTTCTTTAGCATCTTCAATATTTTAAATTTAATTCTTAGGTTTTTTTTTTTTTTTTTTGCCTCCTCACACAAATCTGGAAATATCTCTTTGCCGTTTTTGAAATACTGTTGGACACTCATTTTTATTGGTGAAAATCTCCCTAGGAGAGATAATTTTAAGTTTTCGAATTTCCTAAATCTTTTCTAATTTTTCCATGTTTTATCATAGTTATTTTTAAATAGCTCTGAATTTTTCTTCATTAATTATATTCCCAAATACCTTACTTTCATGGTTATATTGTAACCTGCTAGTTGGCCTAACTCTCTTCTTCTAACATGTTTTTAGTCAAAATAGTAGTTTTTTCTTCATTCACTTTCAGATGAGTTTCTCAAATTCATTTATTATTATTTTTTCCAGTCCTTCCATACTTTCACTGGGTTCTTCTAGGGATATCACCAGATCATCTACAAATGCTCTCATTTTATATTCCTTGCTTTTGCCTCTTAATTCCTTTTATCTTGGTATTATCTCTAATACCATTATTCAGAACTTCAATTACCATAAAAAAGTAGTATAGATAATGGGCATCCTTGTCTTGTACCTCTTTGTATGTCATTTTTTTTGTCCCCCCTCCCCATTTATCATTATTTGGCCTACTTGAATTCTATAGATTGTTTTTATCCATTTCAAAATGTGTTCTCCTACTTCATTTTTGAAATAATATTTATCATAAAATCCCAATTCACACTGTCAAACACCTTTTCAATATCTGAAAAGGTTAGTGCCAATTGTTTCCCTGAGAATCTTTCAAAATACTCAGTTACGTTTACTATATTTTTCATATTGTCCTTCAATTGTCTTCTAGGCAAAAACCCACA
Organism: Ctenosaura bakeri; assembly: GCA_948474755.1. Taxonomy (NCBI): domain Eukaryota; kingdom Metazoa; phylum Chordata; class Lepidosauria; order Squamata; family Iguanidae; genus Ctenosaura; species Ctenosaura bakeri. The sequence continues at coordinate 18,383 of CAOLHI010002025.1, forward strand.
TTGATCTTCATGGATTAAATCTTTAAAAACTTTTTTTAATCTATTTGCTAATATAATGGAGAAAATTTTATAATCTACATTTAGAAATGAAATTCATGTATCATTTTTAACATTTGTGGGATCTCGATACTTTTTGTGTATTAAGAATATGTTTGCTTCTTCCCATGACTTAGGAATTTTGCCTTCTAATGCTGCCTTCATTGTTGCTTGAAGGGGTAAGATTAATTGGTCTTCCAGGACTTTATAGTAAATAGCCAGGAACACATCTGGGCCAGGCATTTTCTCTTTTTGCAATTTCGTATGGCCTCTACAATTTCAACTACTTTTATAGAATGATTTAGAACTGAAAAACAAAAGCCTCAGTATATTTTGCCAATCTAGATTGAATAGGCTGGAGTGCCATCTACATTTTAAGACTAAAAAGTAATAATGTGCCAATTCTGGAAAACAAGGGAAGGAAAAACACTGGAGTGATATGATCTGGCAGTGATATTGTCTTGATCCTCTCTAAAAACCTGAGGAAATGAAGCATGTTAGTTTCAGATGTGCATGTCAATGGCAGAAGTAGGTCATTGGGGGGGGGTCTTATTGAAGTCTTATTCAACCTTACATTTTCTATGGGGATTAATTGCTGGCATTATTTTGTTTCTGTCATATATGGCTATTTTCTGTGCCTCCATTCAGTGGTGCAGATAATTAACCTGAGAGTCTGGAGTTATGGCTCTCATTCCCCTACCTTTTTAGATGATAACCCATATCACTTCTTTTACTTCAAAATGAGATAGATCAGTCCCACTGTGTTTCCTGTGAATGCTTCTAAGGGAGCCATTTGGCTTTCTTCCCGAAAGCCCTAGCTTCATTATAACTTCCTTTGGCAACTACATCTGCTATAAAAAAAGTGGGGGGATCCTTTCATTGAAGTATGGAAATACTTGCTGCATTTTATTTAAAAGAAACCAGCTAATTGCTGTAGCTGACTACATTTACAAACTTATTTTTCAGTGTTACAGTTTGCATGTTTTCCTTCTCTTTCATTTATAAGCTACCTAAAATTTTTCTAGAGGTATGGAATATTAAGTAAATACATTTGTATATAAATGAAATATAGTTAGTCTGCTCAGAAATCTATGCAAAAAAACCTGCACCAATGTTTTTCCCTTTTTTTGGGGGGGGGATTTGTGTATTCAATGCTGTGTATTCAATGCTCAACTGATCAGAAGAAGGAATAAAGAAAGGATGTGCTTTCTCAAGTACAGTTCCATTATTTGTTCATAACATTTAAACAAGTGCTCAAGGCTAAAACATAGGCTGATATCCCAAACATTTTTAGTGCAAGATTAGAACTCAACTTCTAACTCTTTCTTTTAATTGCTCTTTTCCAAAACTTAGTGTGAAATAAATTTTAAGGATTTTAGGTGCATCTGTTTCTTTTGTTCCATTCAGGTTATAAGTAAAATCATCATTAGTATCACCCCTGGCAACATTGAGTAAACTTCCTAATATGCAATATAAAAAAGTTTCATATTATGTCAGGTGATATCCTAGGGAAGGATTTAAAAAATGCCAACTCCATATACCATCTTGGTTGATATAGTTTCTTGTGAGATTTACTGGCCATTGTGGTTGTCTTTGAAGGTTCAGTCAGCTCTGCTTAATTTTTTTCTGCCTCTAAGTTGTTTTAAAGGAGCCAGTGTGGTACAGTGCCTTGGGTTTTGAACTAAGACTCTGGGTTTGAATCCTCACTCAACCACAGTAACCCACTGGGAGATCTTGGGCAAGTCACACTCTCTCAGACTCAGAGGAAAGCAAAGGCAACCCCCCTCTGAACAGATCATGCCAAGAAAACCCATGAGAGGTACACTTTAGGGTCACCATAAGTAGGAAATGGTACTTGAAGGCACACAACAGCAGAAAGCTGTTTTATGGTTGTTTTATTGCTTATTATTATTGTATTACCAAGAATATTTTTTTATGAATGTTTATTATACACAGAAATATTTGTAAGGATGAAGGATGGTCTAAAAATATAAACTCATCTATGTTTCTCCATATTCTCATTGAAAAACTCTTTGGAACCCATGAAAATCCCTTGAGCTGCCTGTAAACTTCCAACATGTGTGAAGAAGCACTCTGAACTTCCCAGAACAAATTGGTCATCAGGAAATTGATCCTACTTTCCATCTGAGTTTTGAATAAAGACAATTAGAACAATTGGTAAAAGTACTGGCTAGTCTAACCTGACTGAAGTTTTTTCTTTCTTTCCCTCACATCTGCAGTAAAACTTCATAGTTGGTATACCTTATAGATTTAGGAGTCATATTGAGGCAGTTCAATAACTATACATAACCCCTTGTGCTGCCACAGGTCTGACATACCACACAACTCACACATCAGGAATGAATCCAGTGGTTGAATACCAGGTTGGCAACTGTGAAGAGAAAGTTTTGTTAACATGAAAAGCAGATTTGTGTGTATTTGTTAAAGTGAGAAGAAGAGACAGGGAGATGGAGCAAACATGTGGTCTTCTATCCCTAGCTACATGGCTTCAAGAAGTGGGGAGGTATAGGAAGAAGTGGAATTAAGGTTATGAAATAAGGAAACTCAGAGTGGACAGCAGAAACTATTATAGCAACATTATTGCACTTTAATTTCCATGGCAACATTCTATGGAATTCTGGGGTTTGTAGTTTAGTGAGGTTCAAGAGCTATGGCTGAGAGTTTTAAATGTCCCTCCCTAAACTGCAAAGCCAAGGATTCCATATAACATCGCCATGGCAGTTAAAGTGGAATAATAGTACTATAACTGTGTAGAATGATAGTGCCCAAAAAGAGAGTATGCTAGGAAACACTATGTGCCTGTATGTGCCCTTATTGACCCTAGTGGTACAGAATCACTTGTGCAAGTGATTTCACTTTTCTTGACCTTCAACAGTTTCCAAAAATGGTTGCATTTCTCATTAAAAATTAAAAAGCAGCAGTTTCAGAGGTCAACCTAGTTAGTACTTGGATGACTGGCTGTCAAGGAATATCATGTGCTGTAGGCTGTATTTCAGAGGAAGGAACCAACAAAACCACACCTGACTATTCCATGCCTAAGAAAACCCTATGAAATTCATGGGGGTCACCATAAGTCCACAGGTGACATGAAGGCACATACACATGCACAATAGTCATACCTTCCTCAGCCAGATTATCACTATATTATGAATGCATTCTCCCAGTGTGGAATTTTTTGTAGCCAGAAGGCAGGGATGGCCAGGCCACTGTGCAGAGTGAGGTGGCTGCCTCAAGCAGAAGATGGATAATGTGCTGGAAGTCCCCCTGCTCTTCCAATGTATTTATCAGAGAACAACTACACCCCCTTAAAATAGCCCACTCAGGCCAGATTGCGGAAGCTGTCCACTTACCAGTGTTGAATGAAGATTTGCAATCAGGTAGGTCATTTTGTGTAGTTGGAAGGAGGGCAGGGTATCATTTTGCCTTAAGCGGTAGAATGTCTTGGGCCTGTGGCTTGCAGTTTCTTGTGGTACCAGAGTTCTCTGGCTAAGAATTCTAAATTCTCTCTCCTAAACTGCAGATCCTAAGACTTCATGGGATGGAACAATGGTCGTTAACATGAAATTGTAATGCCATAATTTTACAGTGCAAAAAGGATCCATTTGAGTCACAACACCAAAACAGGACCATCCCTACACGAGAATGAGCTATGAGCAGGCTTGAAAAAAATCCAGAAGGATTGTGGAAGAAGAAAAATGTTAGGGAAAAATTTACAGGTTTAGTACAGAGTTAGTTGGCATGGAATACTGTTGTTTGAGGCCTGCGGAGGCTCAAATGCACATGGAATGTTAAATGAATGTTCAGTGACATTACATGTAGGGGAAGGAGAAGATGGAGTATGCAGGAAAAGGGCATGGTTTTGCTGGCTAGGACTTCGTATGATAGCCCTTCACACTGAAATAGACTAGAATTGCACATTGTATTTGTTCTTCTAGAAAGCTGAGTCACCTTCCCTCTATCCCAGCTGGGGCCTTTCTTTTATATCAAAGATAAAAAAAATAAAAATACAGACAGCCAGTGAGTCACATACAAAAGCAGTGGGCAGCCTCCTGTCTAGCTGGTATGTCAGTGCAGAAAATTCTTGGATTATTTTTTGTTTTGTTTCTCATAGAATCATAGAAATGTAGAGTTGGAAGAGACCACAGGGGCCATCCAGTCCAACCCCCTGCCATGCAGGAACATCCTCAAAGCACTCCCAACAGATGGCCATCAAGCCTCTGCTTAAAAACCTCCAAGGAAGGAGCCTCCACTACACTCCGCGGCAACATATTCCACTACCGGACAGCCCTGACTGTCAGGAAGTTCTTCCTGAGGTTCAGATGGAATCTCCTTTCCTGCAGCTTGAATCCATTGCTCCTTGTCCTGGTTTTTGGAGCAGCAGAAAACAAGCCCTCTCCTTCCTCTACGTGGCATCCCTTCAAATATTTAAACATGGCTGTCGTGTCCCCTCTTAACCTTCTCTTCTGAAGACTAAACATACCCAGCTCTCTGTCCTCATAGGGCATGACTTCCAGGCCTCTCACCAGTTTGGTCGCCCTCCTCTGGACTTGCTCCAGCTTGTCAATATCCTTCTTGAATTGGGGTGCTCAGAACTGGACACAGTATTCAACATGGGGTCTAACCAAAGCAGAGTAGAGTGGTACCAGTACCTCCCTCGATCTAGACACCATACTCCTATTGATGCAACTGAGAATTGCATTGGCTTTCTTGGCTGCCGCATCACACTGCTGACTCATGTTCAGCTTGTGGTCTATGAAGACTCCTAGATCCCTTTCACATGTACTGCTATCCAGCCACGTGTCCCCCATCCTATATTTCTGTATTCCATTTTTTCTACCTAAGTGTAGGACCTTACACTTCTCTCTGTTGAATTTCATTTTGTTCGCCTCGGCCCAGCTCTCCAATCTATCCAGGTCATTTTGAATTTTGATCCTGTCCTCTGGCATATTAGCAACCCCTCCCAATTTGGTATCATCTGCAAATTTGATGAGCATGCCCTCTATTCCTTCATCCAAGTCATTGATAAAAATGTTGAATAGCACTGGGCCCAGGACAGAACCCTGTGGCATCCCACTAGTCACTTCTCTCCAGGATGAAAAGCAGCCATTCGTGATCACCCTTTGGGTTCGGTCAGTCAACCAATTACAAATCCAACTAATAGTAGCCCTGTCCAGCCCACATTTTACTAGCTTCTTTGCAAGAATGTCATGGGGAACTTTGTCAAAGGCCTTACTGAAATCGAGATATGCTACATCCACAGCATTCCCTTCATCTATCAAGCTAGTAACTCTATCATAAAAAGAGATAAGATTAGTCTGGCATGACTTATTTTTGAGAAATCCATGTTGACTTCTCGTGATTACTGCATTGCTTTCTAAATGATTAGAAACAGACTGCTTAATGATCTGCTCCAGGATCTTTCCGGGTACTGATGTCAGGCTGACTGGGCGATAATTATTTGGGTCCTCTTTTTTTCCCTTCTTGAAGATGGGGACAACATTTGCTCTCTTCTAGTCTGCTGGAACCTCTCTTGTCCTCCAAGATTTCTCAAAGATTATAGCAAACGGTTCCGAAATGACCTCTGCCAGCTCTTTTAATATCCTAGGATGCAATTCATCTGGCCCTGGAGACTTGAATTCATCCAGTGTGGCCAGGTATTCCTGTACCACCTCTCTACCTATTATGTGCTGCATTTCCCCTGCTTCCTCACCTGCTCCCCAACCGCCACGTTGAGTGCTTGTATTCTTCTGGGAAAAAATGGAGGCAAAGAAGGTGTTAAGTAGTTCTGCCTTTTCTCTTCCCCCGTGAGTAATTCGCCATCTTCTCTGCGCAGCGACCCTACTGTCTCCTTCTTTTTCCTTTTGCTGTGGACATATTTAAAAAAGCCCTTTTTATTGTTTTTAATGTCTCTGGCCAGCCTAAGTTCATTCTGTGCTTTAGCCTTTCTGATCTCCTCCTTCTCATGGCACACTGACCATTCCTTGGCACAGACTATGAGAATGACTGTGTTCCAGAGTTGTTTCTTAACAGAATGATTTTGAAAATTGTTAAAGGCTTCCATGCTGGCATGGATAATGTTTGTGCTCCTTTTCTGAAGCCATCTATGGTTACACAAAACGTGAAGATTCAGAAAAGCAAATATAAAGGGTATGAACAAATTGTGTAGATTTTACATTGACACTACTTAGATTATTTTCTTCCCAAATGAGAATGAAAAGGACCTTGCCAACATTTTCCACTGTCTCCAGCTGTGAAAGTTCATGGGAGATATGCACTTAGTTTGACTCCTTTTCAGAAACTGTGATAAAGCCCAAACTCTATGCATGTTTACCCACATATGGCACTGAGTTTAATAGGATTTACTTCAAGTATGTAATGGATGAAATGGATAGGGCATGCTTCTTTCCAAGTTATACATCAAACATGAAGAAAAAACTTTTAAATTCTTATGGGCACTTAAAAGATCAAAACCAGCAATCGGCAATGGGAGATTAATTTAAATAAACCCTAAAGTTCTGTATTTCTTCTTTTGGATTTTTTCTTCCTGAGCTTCAGTGTTTCCATTTTTAGAAGGTTAGCAGGTCATGGGAAAAATCCTCCCAGTTGGGACAACAGAGGGAATATGTCAGATTTGTGAACTAATATTCTTCAGGTCATGCACATCAGTTTGATGTCATATTTACTTTATGGCTGATTTGTTTTTTGTTTTTTTTTAAAAAAAAACACATTTATTTTTCATACTTTCTAATGGGGTGGACAAAGTGCAGCCCTCTAGACGTTGTTGAACTGCAGCATCCAGTATTGACTGTAATGGTTGGAGCTCTTGGGAGTTGCAGTCCAGAAATACAAGAGCAACACCTGATTTTCCCTCTTTGCGCTGTAGCCTTCTCATATGTGTCAGTTCAAAAGAGGAATTATAGAATCACAAAATCAAAGACTTGGAAGAGACCACAAAGGCCATTGAGTCCAACCCTCTGCCATGCAGTAATAAACTGTCAAAGCATTCTTGACAGATGGCCATCCAACCTCTTTTAAAAACCTTCAGTGAAAGAGATGCCATCACACTCTGAGGAATCACATTCCACTGTCAAACTCCTCTTACCCTCAGGAAGTTCTTCCTAATGTTTATATGGAATCTCTTTTCCTGAAGTTTGAAACCATTGCTCCATGTCTTAGGCCCTTTTTTCATGGCAGTTATCATGTGAAAGGGCCTCCGGAGCGTCGTGCGATTGCGAGGAGCATCTCAGATGACGTCCTCGCAATCACGCAACGCTGCCAGGGCCAGCGGGCACCGATTGCACACAATATCATTTTAAGCTTTTAGCTGAAAATGGTGCATGATTGTTCATTGCTCTGGGGCCCCACACGCACTTACAATCCATGCGGACCTCCAGAGCCACAGCCCTTGCACTCCCCCCCCCCAGCACAGTCTCGGAAAATACTCAACTGTGCTGAGGAAGGAAAAGGTGGAGCCCTCATGTTGCCTGTTGGTCAGCAGGCAGCTCCTGCGAAGCAGAAGAGCGTGGATGCGAGAGCCTCATGGAAGATGCAGGTAAGTTACAGAAAGAGCCTCTGTCTCCAAAGCAGCAGAAAGCAAACATATGGATGTCCATATGACATTCCTTCAAATATTTAAACATACCTATCATGTTGCTTCTTAACCTTCTCTTCTCCAGGTTAAACATACTCAGTTCCCTAAGCAGGTCCTCATAAGGCATGGTTTCCAGACCTTCAACTATTTTGATTGCCCTCCTCTGGACATGTTCCAGCTTGCCAATATCCTTCCTGAACTGTGGTGCCCAGAAATGGACACAGTATTCCAGATGTGGTCCGACCAAAGCAGATTAGAGTGGTACTGTCACTTTCCTCAACCTAGATACTATACTCTTATTGATGCAGCCCAGAATCACATTGGCTACTTTAGCTGCCATGCAACACGGCTGACTCGTATTTGGCTTGTGGTCTAAGGCCATTTTCACACGATGTCACTATAACACTACAGCAACGGCTTGTCCCCAGTCCAGGAGCCATGCTACTGCATGACGTCATTGCTATCCAGCTCCTATCCTGTCTCCAAGCATTGCTAAAGTGTCTTATACTATTTCCAGAAAAAAAATCAAATTAAGTACCTCCTTTAGCACTGTGATAGATGCTGCTCCTGTGATTGAGAAGCAACTGATTGTGCAGTGGGCCGAGCAAGTCAACCTGCAAACATCCCCTACACTGGAAGGTCAAACAGAGAGAGAGAGTTGCCCCAGCCAACTAATGATGGAGAGTGAACCAGCAGTGATGCAGAGGAGTTGCAGCCAGCTGTGCCCATCAGCCCTTAATCACACAGAAGACTGAAACAAGCTGCTCAGAAGGAAGCTGTATGGACTAGGTTGAGGAAACAATAACGAGCAGCACCTGCTCACAGTGGCTATTTAAGTCTGCCAGTGTGGGTGTTTCTTGCTTGCAGCAAATTAGCAAGCCCTCACAACCTTTGTGTCTCGTGCTCCCTGAAACCCTCTGGACGGATCTCTGCCTCTTGAACCTTTGGACTGGACCTTGACTTGGCTTGCGTTTTCCTGGTATTTGGTATATTCGGACTCTCCCTGAAAGTATTCCTGACCTCTCTCCTCCCTTGCTGGCTAGAGCTCAGCAGATTCCTGACAAAGTACTTCAGCTGGCTCAGTGCAGTACTGTAATAGCACTGGACAGTGGGTGAGGTGTGGGGATGACCAGCTTGTCCCTCCCTCCCTCCCATGGTGTGGTAACTTTGAAATCTATCACCTCTCTGTGTTTATTTTAAAGTTCTTTGCATTAAAACTTTTCATTTTTATTTTATTTTTTAAAATACCTTTTTAAGCATTATAGCATGAGAATGCAATAGTGTACCGTGAACTAGTACAGCTTCCAAAAGGAAAAACTTGCCCAATCAAGGGCGGTGGGGTGGGGTTAAGGTGGGGAAAGGGAGTGACCAGAGATGCCGTAGTGCGGAAAGGAACACGAGTGGCTATACCACTACTCATCCACTGAAAGTGGCAGGGTGCGGAAAACAGCATTCCTAATGTACTACCATCACGTGAGTGGCAACGACGTCTAATGGTGTCTAGTGTGGAAATGGCCTAAGACTCCTAGATCCTTTCCGCATGTACTGTGGCCAGGCCAGGTGTCATCCATCTTATATCTGTGCATTTCATTTTTTCTTCACAAGTGTAGTACCTTATATTTCTCTCTGTTGAAATTCATTTTGTTAGTTTTTGTCCAGCTCTTTAATCTGCTAAGATAATTTTGAATTCTGATCCTGTCCTCTGGGGTGTTAGCTTCCCCTCCTAATTTGCTGTCATCTGCATATTTGGTAAGAATGACCTCTATGCCCTCATCCAAATCATTGATAGAGATGTTGACTAGCACTGGGCCTAGGACAGAACCCTGTGGCACCCCACTAGTCACTTCCCTCCAAGATGAAGAGGAGCCTTTGATGAGCACCCTTTGGGTACAGTTGGTCAACCAGTTACAAATCCATTTAAAAGTAGGCCATTTTGGGATCAGTGACACTTATCCCTATTTATAGAAATGCAATTTAACAACAAAATCACATAAATTTCTATTCATAAGTAAAACTGAATTAGTTTGATGGGACTTTCCCCTAATTTTATATAGGGCTACAAACAAAATTTCAGGTAATGTGGAGAATTAGCACTGAATTCCTTTGTGGGAACATTTAGTTCCATCTTAACTACATTTGTTTTCCTTATCAGATCGCTTCTGAAATGTCTGAATCTCTGATATATCTTTTAATTCTCACTCTCAGTTTAAGTTACACAACTTCAGACACATTTTTTTCCCATTTCCTACCTCTCATTCTACCTGTTCTGAGAGAAAAGTGTGTGGCCCCCTCATCAGCTCTAGCCACGTTAGTCAAAAGTAATGCTGGAAACTGCCATCTGAACCATGGTTTCTGGTAGCTTCCATCTCTGTGGGGTTGTGAATTTGCTCAGAGTTTTAGTCTAAACTTTAAAAAGGAACTATCCAAAATTCTGAATCTATTCTAGGAAGTGACATGGAAGTCACTAATCACTGCCCTCTCATTTAAGACAAAGACCAAGTTTCCTACAGTGTGCTCCTGATAATTTGCCAAAATGTGGTAGTTTCTGAGCCACTTGTACCACATGGACACCAGCCTATCATTCAACAAGAAAAGAACTGAGGACTGAAGAAAGAAGTTCTCCTAGCTATATTGCCAACCTTCATTTGATTCTGTGGTCTTACTTTTCATTTCCAGGGGAAAAACAGTTGAGTATATGCTAAGCAAATGCAGCCTCAAGGGAATCTAGTAACATAGCCTACGGGCATTCTAGGTAGAGAAGCATCACAAAACTGGCAATTGTATTGTTGCTCTCTTTCCTAAGTGCATCAGTTTTCCTGTCACATATGCTCAAAGCTCCAATATCTAATCCAGGTTTCTCACTGCTCTTTCAGAACTGTGAAGTTAGAATGTTTTCTTTGTTCCCAGTTTGAGTCATTTTACCCTTGTATGTAACCAAGCCACATTTGCCATTTTGTGGTCCATTCACGAACTTTGGAGAGATCCCTTCGGAGCATTTCACAGCATGGGTGGGCTTTCACCAAAGAATTTGTGCAAATATTCATTTGTACAAATAGTTGTAGTTTGTTTTTGTCAAGGCCTTATTTGTCAAAATGCAGATGAAGCACACATTCACAACATAAAACAAGAAATCATCACACAATTTTTATTTTGCATTTCATAACATAGCAAAGATCTGTGTGTATAAACACAGGTTCTTGGGGATTTTTATACATAATGTATTTATGCTTCCTAAGTTTCTATGTACATGCATATTGGAAAATAGGTACATGAATTGTGGAAAATATTTTATAGCTGGCAAAGAAATGTCTAATGATACTTTATAACCCAAGGCACTGAAAAAACAGAGACCAATCATAAACTCTGGGAATTTTAGCTGATTACTTTGGTATAATACTTGTTTTTCCTACTTAGTTAAACTGTTTTGTGGTAGTGGTCATGGAAATCTTGAGACTGTATTTGATTATTTTGGCACAGAATGTAGGAAATGTAGATATAGCAATGACATTTTTTAAAAAGACTTGCTTTAGATAAAAAGACTTGTAATGGATTGGGGGGAAAAGTCTATGTAGTACAATAGTCTGTTCCCACAGTGGCTAACTAGATGCCTATGAGACACCATAAGCAAGACATGAGCACATTAGAGTTTTCCAGCTCATGTTACCCAGCAATGTATGGCAGAGGGACAGAATCATTGCTGGCCACAGGATTCTGGAACCTGCAATATCAAATAGTAACATTTCTGAGCTCTGCAAAGGTAGTAAGTCTCTATATTTTGAAGTTAAAACATAGCCATTATTAGTAACCACTAATATTCTTGTTCTACATATAATATATTTATGAGTACAGGATCTATAAAAATGTCATAGCTAGTTCCTAAGTCTACGGTCATGTCATAGAAATACCATAGCTTTCTTGTCTGGGTTGGTTGCTTTCATCCCAACAGTGTCCCTAAATATGAATCTTTATGTTCATCCACAATAATTAATTATTTCATTTGAGGACATCTGCAGTTGGTGTAAACCATGCCTCCACCCACCATCTCTCTTGAAGTTGTTCCTGATTGGGAGTGTGGAAATAAACTCCACTAACCTTCTTCTCCAGTTCTTTGTGTTAGTAACCACATTTGACTGTCTGATAGGCATTCTAACACTGTGACACACACTTTTGACACTGTAATACACAGACATAAAAAAGTGGTCACAGAAGTAGGTGTCTATTGTTCTCTCTTCCTAGTCCTATGAAGGTCTTGCTCACTCATGTGTAGAGCTAAAACTGGAGATAGGACCTAGGCATGCATGAAAGCTTGAACACTGCTACATATTTATGGCCATTTTAGACCTTCACATATTGAAAATTAACCTCTTCTCTAACTGCACTTAGTTGAACTCTCAGCTCATAGTGTCCCCAGTCATGGGAACTTTTCAACCATGTTCAACCAGTCCCAGTTACAAAGTCTTGTACAGAGCTTTGTGCTTGACACAGAAAGGCCAAGAATGCCCCTGGCTACACAGCAACAACCAGGGGCAGAGTTCACAGGTGTACCCACCTCCCCAGTTTTAGTCCTTTATACATACAGTGAGCAGATGTATAGGAAATCTTTTTACCTATAAAATACACCCATTACTCCAGACACAGAACAAGAAGCAGAAGGAAGCCCTTGTCTTTGTGCAGTTTGAGAATGGACATGCATTGCCATTGTTCCAAAAGGACTTTTCTGTGTAAATGTCTTGCAAGTTTGAAACTGGCCAGTGTTCTGCATGTTGTACATGGAGGCTAGAACAAAGCATGTCCTCCATAGTTTGAAAATGAAAACAAGCCCTCTTGTTAGCAATACCACAGCCAGCCATTGTTTCAAAGTGTGCTGCAAAAAGAAGACACTTCCTAATGAGTCAACAAGACCATTTCCTTATCTGTTTATGTATTCCTTAGAATGTTTCCTATCTGATAATTTTTGCCTCTGAAGTTTGAATTGGAAGATTTCCTCTGAGTGAAGATTAAAGCTACAGAAAAAGGATTTTCCTCAATTTCACAAAAAGGGGAAGAAAAGGTTAAGCTGTACCCTTCTCTTCTGCTTTGATCCCATTAAGGCCCTTTTCGCACGCAGTTTTTTTGTGCAAGGGTCCCTTGAGCGTTGTGTAAATGGGAGTGTCGGTCCGTACGAAGCACTCCCATTCATGCGACGCTCAGGAGCCTAACGCGGGACGTGTGCGCATTTTCTTATTTTTGGCTCTAAACCGAAAATACTGCATGGTCGCACAATGCTTGTGGGGCCCTCGTGCACTTACCTGCATGCAGTGCGCCAAACAAGCCGGCCTGGTCGCACTTCCTCCCCCAGAGCAGCCTACAGCTCCCAGGCTGCACTGTGAAAGGAAGGGGCGTGGTGCTAGTGAGACGGTCGCGCAACCGGCAAGCCGCTGGGGGAGGCAGAAGGGCTGCCGTGAGAAGCTTGTGCAAACACCTGCTCGCGCAAGCGCCACTCCCCACTGCTGCGATGAAGGTAAGGTGCGAAAAGGGCCACAGTATCCTACATACAGTTCACAATCATTTAGTCCTGAGTAGCTACAGAGATGGGCTCAAACACCCTAAAGGCACCAGATCCTGTTTGATGGTGGAAGCTAAGCAGGATCAACCCCTGGTTCTATAGGCTATATTTCAGAGGAAGGAAAACCACCTCTGAGTATTCCTTGCCTAAGAAAATCCTATAACATTCATGAGGTTGCCATAAGTTAACAGGAGACTTGAAGGCACATACACACAAACTACAGAGATTAAGGAGGATTTAGCCAGGCTGAAGCAACAGCAGATTTTGTGTACTATCCCAATCAAATTCTTTTGCTTATTTGGTCTCAGTTGGTGTTTGGGAAGAATATGCCTGTGGTTTGGTAAAGTTTGAGGCTGTACTAGAATAAGGTTGTGTTACTGCAAAATCTGCCTGTCCCTGGGTTTATGAAGCCAATCAAAAACAACTCAGAGAGGTTGAGTAGGATAAGAAGGCTTATATAATTAAGTCAATTAAAAATTACCATTAAAAATTATCAATTGATCAATTGAACTGATGTTCCCTATAGAAATTATGTCAGTGATGAACACTTTCTCCATTTGAAATTTGTATTCTCCTCGTCCTTTCAAAAATACACATGTGAATTCCATTGGTTGTAAAACATGCAGGCAGAAAAACACAAAAATCTTAATCTTCAGAGTTGCATTACAGCCATTCTCCCTTTTCAGGAAGTTAAAATGTTTATCTTAACAAAAGGACTTGCTCCATTGACATAAAATATGCATTTTTAAAGACTCTGTTATAAAGTCATAGGTCCTTATCTAACTGTCTAGCCCATGCTGGCTAGCAAACTCCTAATGTGTTCCTATCTCTTTTTCACATCCTGTTAACAAAACAGTTCCCTTTTACTGCTCAAAGCATGTTCCTGGTTATACTGTAACACCCATTATCTTGCTTAAAGGCACATATTCAATTGCTAACTTCATCTGCTAAAAAAATACTAATTAATTCTTTATTTTATATTATGCATTATCAGTGGCATTAAATATGCACTTAAGTCTATTCTCCAGCTTCTATTGCTAAGCACCATTTTTAAAAAATAAAAAGTACATGTTTGAATTAACACTCCTTTTTTGACCATAAAAAAGGATAGGTGGAGAATTTGGAGTAGGGTTGATACCCTCTTCACCAAGTTTTATCCACTTTCTAGCTTTGCGACCTAGAGGTTGTTTGCATAATCATCTGGTGCAAATTCTAAGCTTCCATTAAAAAAAAAAAAAAACAGACTCAAATCTCTTGTAGGGACACAGAAGAAATGTTCAGACATGATTCTGTCCAACTGTTTCATGAGAAACAAGTCTGCCTCTGCCTTGGAATATATTTAGACAATGGGTCTCATATATGTGACTGACATTAGTTATCTGTTCTGTTGGTCAATGTTACAGTACTGCAGGGAAGTCTTGCTTTTAGAGGAAAGTCTAACTGACATCTATTTTTAAGACCTCCATGAAAAGGTCACACAGACAAACAATGAAATTTCTCTATGCCATTTTTCCCAGAAGAATAATGACTGTAAAATGTGAAACATTTGCCATTTCTGCACTAGATTGTTATAGTACTATTATTCCACTTTCAACATCTGGGGTTTGCAGTTTAGGGAGGGGCATTTGAGGCCATAACAACCATAGGATGTTGACAACAAACATAGGATATTGAAAGTGGAATAATAGCACTATAACAGTCTAGTGTGGAAATGGCCATAGAATCTGGAGAGAACAAATGCAGCAATTAATGGACTGAGTTTGTACACTTAGAATACAAATTAACATAGATAATTATAATAATGGACAAAAAAGGCAAACTAGATGTCCAGATTGATGGGGTTGAAATATGTTAACCCAGATTTGATCAAGAGCAGCAAAAAGGCTATACTTTCCCTGTTACAGCAAAATAGACCCTGAAGGAAACTTTAATATCACAGTTTCTACCCGCACGTGGAAAGGTACGTGCCACATCCAGGCACATTGTACACTGATTAATTCCAGGGACACTTTTATAACAGAGAAAAAGGCAGATATAACCAATCAAGCAATGAAACATGGCAGCTTATCAGAAGAATGTTCTAGTGAGGACTTTTTAAAAAAAATAAGATTGAATGATATTTCTGTACAGAGATTAGGTTTCTGAATCCTCTAGAGCTCAAAACAGTACACCCACACATACACACACACACAAACCCCCAAACAGTGGGAATTTAACTATGATATGATCTGAAATCAAAAACCTGGTTTTGGATTGTCTGCACAGCAGCTTTGCAGTGTGTTTATTTATCTTGCTGAGTAAATCATGCTGAACATTATTTTGCAAGTTCATCACCTAATACGTATGACAGTAAATTGATATGGTGGGACTTTTGAGCCAGGATGTTTTCTTTCCTTATGGTGATGAGAATTTTTCCCTCCATCTTTCCTTTTCCTAATGGTTGATGCTTATTCTTCCCATAATCTGAATATAAGCAGTGGCCATGAAATATTTAAAAGATAGATTTTATGGATTTCTGAAAACACCATGTGTTTGTCACTTATACCAGCCTTCACTTTAGGAGGGAGTGCTCTCATACCATGTGTCATAAGTCAGATGGGAAATCCCCAGCTAAGTCCGGTGAAGTGGCATAGTTTCCTCTGTGAGGTAACATGGTCAAAATTTTTTACAATACTAAAAAGGAGAGCAGAGAATTATTTTCAGTGTGTTGGTTATGATATCTGGGGTGAGTTTCCTGTGGTGAGAACAGAGTCTTGATTTGGTATGTGCATGTGTGTGTGTTTTTACTTTCAGCGATTTAAAATGTCTCCTGCCATGTCACCTTTATTGCAACCAGTGAAATATCACAATAACTATAAAGGTACGTTTAATTCTTGTTTCCATTCTAATGCCCATCTTCTGAAGCAAAATTCCCTATAATCCATAAAGTCAGTTATAGCACAATACACTTGTTAACTAAGGTGAACAAGGTGTGGTCTTGGGGCCACATGTGACCACAAAGTTGTTTTTGTGGCCCCCAGACTTTTCAGATTCCTTTGGATACCTCTTTTTCTGGCCAAAATGAGTTAAAACTGGATTGACTTTCCTGAAAGTCTCCAGGAAGAACAACTTACCTTTGAAATAAGTAGCATTCCCCCTCTGCCCCAGGCACCAATTAACATAAAGAAGAACATTTTTCAAAACTTGAAGTTGACATACAACCACTTGGAATTTTGTTGTGGATTTATTTATTTACTAACATATATACTTGGCATTGCCTGGGATTTTATTTTCTCATAGGTAGTACTTGTTAAAAATATTTGAGATCCTGTGTCTCTAATTCCCCAAACTGTCTTGTCCAGTACCTATAACTTTTCCCCATATTTCCCAATCCAATCTGTATTCAATCTGTATTCAATCCAATCTGTACTCTTGCGCGAGGTGCTCACTTCGTTTCTCCTTCCTTACTGCAGCTGGCTTGCCGGTTGCGCGAGCGCCACGCGAACACCCCGCCCCTTCCTACCGCAGTGCAACCTGGGAATTTCAGGCTAGTGCTGAGGCAGGAAGTGTGACAGGCCCGGCTCCTGACACACCACAGGGCAGGTAAGTGCGCACAGGCCCCGGGAGCATTGTGCGACCATGCACCATTTTCGGCTTGAAGCCAAAAATGAAAAGGTGCATGTGCGGTCCACTTTAGGCTCTTGAGCGTCACATAAATGGGAGTGCATCGCATGGACCACTCCTCTCATTTACACGATGCTCAAGGAGGCCTTTCGCTTTAGAAACGGAGTGCGAAAAGGGCCCATCATATGTTGTTGTGTTATGCCAACTTTACCACAGGGTTTTCTTGGCAAGAATTCTTTTGAGAGGAGTTTGCTTTTGCCTGACAGAGAACGAATTGCCCAAAGCCACCCAGTGGTAGTCCAGTGCTCAAACCACTACCCCACACTGGCTCCATCCAACATATATCAGCCCTATTATAGGGCTTTCTTGTTAAGATTTATTCAGAGGAAGTTTGCTATTGCCTTCCTCTAAGGTTGGGAGAGTGTGACTTCCCCAGTGGGTTTCCATGGCTGAGTGGAGATTTGAAACCTGGGCCCTTTCCACACACAGTGAGGGAAACACTCCCTGCCGCTACTCACCAGCTTTTTGGTGGGTCCAGGTGAGTCCGTTGGGGCAAGGAGCACTGCACTGCTCCGGCATCCAAAATGGTGGCTTCTGGTTGGTGGAGGCTCCACCAACTGGAGAAGCTCGTCAGCCTAAAGCCCACCCCCGGCAGATCTGCAGGCACGCACTAGTGTGTGCCTGCAAATCTGCACCGGAGCACGGTGACAGAAAAACACGGGGTCGCGCGCTCCATACTTTTTAAAAACCTCTTAAAAGAGGTTTTTAAAAAGTACGCTGTGCGACCAGTTCTGGACGCTCCAGAGCGGACTGAGGTGCGGAACTATGAAAAGTAGTCCGCCCCACTCCACTCCACTGTGCAGAAGACCTCCATTGGAGGTCGCTCTGCACTGTTTTAATAGGCCGGTGCAGAAAGGGCCCTGGTCTCCTGGAGTCTGAGTCCAGCACTCTAATCACTACACTGTGTCCGTTCGTGGCCATTCTTGACAATACCAGCATATTTTAGCTAAAAGTTCTTCCTGTCAGCAGCCAAAGCTTAAGAGGGGTATTTCAGGCTTTTAGAATGGGGTCATAAAAGGTTCATATTTTTAAGAACCGGTACAAAAGCTGGAAAAACCATCAAACATGGCGTCATGTGGAAAGGGGTGTGGCCATTTAGGGGAGCTCAGATGACCAGATTCATTCCCAGGATCTGAGTCCCTCTCTCATTTCAGAGAGTAAGATCTAAACTAATGATTTCAAGAAGAAAAAAAATGGTTTAGACTAAACACTAGGAAAAGCTTCCTAACTGTATGAACTCTATGATAGTGGGACAGATTGCCTCAGAAAGAGATACAAGCAATGATCTCTTATACTAGCATTATGTGGTAGAAGGCACAGAAAGAATGACAAATGTCGAACTACACCACTGTCTCTGTTCACAAGA
The DNA here is from genome assembly GCA_948474755.1 of Ctenosaura bakeri. NCBI lineage: Eukaryota > Metazoa > Chordata > Lepidosauria > Squamata > Iguanidae > Ctenosaura > Ctenosaura bakeri. Next base: position 36,605 of record CAOLHI010002025.1, read on the forward strand.
TTCATTTGATTGAAAGCAGAATTTGGACAATTTTTTTGGGGGGAGACTATAATTGTCAGAATTGCCACACATAGCCTAGGCAGCAGCCATACTAGTTGGGAAATAGCAGATGTTGTGGTCCAAAAAAAGTACATTTTCAGGTTTTGATTCAAATACGATTGTCAGGTGAACAGAGGAAGCTATGGAAGAGTGATTCAAATGTCACTGCACTCGTTAGGCCTAGTCTAGGGTGAAGAACTATTCTTGACTGTACACCATTGGATTGCAAGGGGAAATGTCATGTCACTCATCTACATCACATTGTAAAGATTTTTATGGCAAGAGTGTCAAGCTGAGAGACACTCAGATTCAAATCTCTAATCAGTCACAAAGTGCATTTGGCAGTCTTATACCAGTTAGAGTGTCTTAGTCTAACCTGCTTCACAAGGTTACTATGAAGATAAAAGGAGGAAGAACATTTGCTGTCATAAACTTCTTGAAGGAAGATACAGAAATGTAACGAGTAAATTAATACATAATCAGTACAATGCTGTTATTGGCAGCAATACATTATGTTTTGATATAAGTCCACACTTAACAGAGAAAAATGCCAAATCTGTTCACTTAATCTGCTCTCGCCATCTTAATTATAATTTAAAAGCTTCCTTTATATTCCACATAGTTCTTTACTTTTGAATCACACTACGGAATTTCATCCAACTATTGTTCACAGACTTTCTTCTTTGAATTGATAGGGCATGAGAGAAATCGCTATTTTTAAAAAACAGAAAGGGGAAGCTGATTATTATGTATTTGTGTAGGGTTTATCTGTCAATCCATCAATTGATGAACCTTCATTTCCTCCTGCATCCACCACGTAGCCTTGTTCAGCAGTGGAGGTGACTTTTACTTCCACTGTTATCAGTCAGTGATTAACTGTATGAGTATAAACAACCATTTAAAGATCACTGACTAGAGATGGCATCAAAATATTTGCATTCCAGAAGAAAACAGTCATCACGGGACACTGCCCTATAATTGTTTCCACCCAAAACTATCTCTGATTTCAGATGCATGCATTCACATCCTTTGCTACTGTGTAACCCAGTTTTATCTTTGCCTAGCACTCTTTCCTCTGCAGTTAATCTGCTTTGTGGTAAGATTTTGAAGCACTTCCTGTTTTTCTTACACAGTCTGTCCTATTAAGGATAAAGAGTTGAATTTATTAAACTGTTGTTCTAGCTCAGTATGACTACTTCCTCAGAGAAACCATGGGCTCTTTCAGCTGAAAACGGTCTGAAATGACTGCAAACAGTTTAATTTCATCTGATTACCAGAAGCCATTAGGTCAAGATCAGAGACTGGAAGAGTTAACCTTCTGTACTACAGTTTCTAGGATTTCCAAGGCTTTAGCCAGGGAAACCTACTGGGAGACCTTGGGAAGGTCACATTCTTTCAGCCTCAGACAAAGACAATGGCAAACCACCTCTCAACAATCTTGCTAAGAAAACACCTTGATAGCTTTGCTTTAGGGTTGCCAGAAGTCAGAAATTACTTGAAGGCACGTAACACCACCACCACCACCAACAATCATGGTCAAAGGCTAGGAGATTTTCAGCACTGTAGTCCAGAAATTAATTTTTTCAAGCACTAGTCAAAGGAGCATTCTGTGACTGGTGTTCCCTCCTCTAACTGAGGACTACAAATACAATGGAAAACTGTGGGAGATCTGAGTGTTGGGCCCTTTCCACAACTTACCTCCATCCGACGCAGTCATGTGGGGATCATGCGAGCAGCTTCTTCTGTGAGGCATTTGTGCCTCCTCTGCTCTGTCTCTGCAGCAGTTACCTGCCGGCTGGCAGGCAACGTGAGGGCTCTGCTTCTTTCTTCTGCAGTGCAGCCGGGTATTTTCCCAGGCTGAGTTGGGTGAGGAAGCACGAGGGCCATGCTCCAGAGGCTCGGCATGGATGGTAAGTGTGTATGGGGCCCTCGAGAGATGCGCGATTGCGCATCGTTTTTGCTCAAAAGCTGAAAATGAAATATTGCACGATCAGCACCTGCTGGCCCCAGCAGTGTTGCGAGGACATAATGTGAAACGCTCCTCACAATTGTGTGATGCTCCGGAGGCCCTTTCACATGACAAATGCCATGCGAAGAGAGCCTTGGTTCTCTTCACCTAGGACATCTGTCTGTCTGTCTCTATCTGTCTGTCTGTCTATCTATCTATCTATCTATCATCTATCTATCTATCTATCTATCTATCTATCTATCTATCTATCTATCTATCTATCTATCATTTTATTTAATCTATATGAAAGTTTAAAAAGTTAAACAATTTTATTTAAAAAGCAAATTAAAATAGTTTAAAAACATAGTAAAACATAGTAAAAAAAATCCCACATGCCATTAAAAGACCCTGTCATCACAGTCAGTTCAGAGCCAAAGGTCTAATTAAATAAAAAGGTCTTTGCCAGTTAGCAGAAGGAGAACTGACGGAGGCCAATCAAGCCTCCCATGGGAGGGAATTCTACAACTTGGGTGCAGCTTCTGAGACAGGTGTTTCCTGTGCCCACACCAAATGTATCTGAGATGGTGGTGGGACAGAGAGAAAGCCCTCACATGAAGGTCTTAAAAGTCAGGCAGGCTCATACAGGAAGTTATGGTTTTTGAGGTAGTCCAGATTCAAACTGTGGACTGCCAAAAATATCCCCCAAAGTGAAATCAACCAATCAGCCTAAAGTAGCTGGGAAACTTCTGGTAAAGAAATGGAAAATTAAAAGTCAAGTTATGTCACATTTTAACATTATTTTCATGAATGTATCTGTGCATTTGTTTTAAAAAGGTTAAAACACATTTTATTAGGAAAACACTTCCAAAAATGTGTACAGGAGACAACACTGTGCACAGAAATGCATATCTTCAGAATAGTGCAGGAAAATGCTTATGTATTCTCAAATGTTAAAAATAATTCTCCAAACTTGGGATGAACTCTATTTAAGATTGGAAAAATTCTGAGTCTTCAGGAGTGTAAAGACAGGAGCCTGGCCTGAGTAAAGCCAGTTACTCTGAGCCTTCAGAATGCTGTGAAGGACCTATGAGAGGAAATATAAAATCAGAGGCTTGCCTGTTAAAATATTAGATAGGGCCAGTTAAGAATAGAAGAACTTTTAAAATCTGAATAGGGACTTGAGTTTGGGGGAGCTGAAAGTGTGGAAAGAGTTCATGCTGAAGTGTTGCTTTGTTTTAAAGTGAAGTGATATAGTGTACTGTGTATGAAACCAGTATAAGGCTATATGTTTACCTCATTTTACAAGAAATCTTTATTGTTTTATTTCTGTCTGGATATTTTCCTTTACGAATTAACAAGGAGGATTGTTCACACAGTACTTCTCTGAAGCAAACACTAACCACATCTGCCTGCCTATTTTAAGTCATGGGACAAAGTCATCATGGGACAAAGAATGAGATCCCAGAAGGGATTTTTAAGGGTAAAAAGCAAGGTGAGTTACAGGAGCCAAAGAGTTCAAACTGTGGGACCAACCTGAAAAAGAAGTCTATTACAAGATTTAACTAGGTTTGAAATGAGAAAAAGGAGGAATGGAAAGTAACAAAAATAACAGATTTGTTAATTGTTAATCATAACTAGCCTTTCTAGTCACGTGAGCTATTCAGAACAAAGTGAAGACAGAATTTTTGACAGGAACAACTAATTAAATTCTAAATCAAAAGTTGGCAGATGTTACCTACTAGATTTTGTTTGACCAATTTATCACCATTGCCTATATGGGCTTGGGATTCTGGGAATTACCAGCACAATCTGGAGTATAGTAGTTCTCTCTTTCCTAATTCTTTAATATGTATTCTACCATCTTTCCCATGCCTGCTACAGCAGCATGTACTAATCTATGCCATATTCTGGGGCACCAATTGCATGATTCATAGGTCATCGTACTACACTTTCACCTGTTCTGAAGCACAGATTATTGCACAGACCTACAATGTTCCACAGAAGTCCTCCTGCACATATTTATGGTAAGTGGAATGGGTTAAATTATTAAAATGATTATGTGGAAATCTGTAGGTTTTCAAAGCTATTTCAAAGGGATCTGGTAGCATAAGAAATCACAGTGGGAGGGGAAGAATCCCCCTTGCATGCCAAGGGGAGGGAGACATGCTAAAAAGCCACATTCAGATATAAAACTTGTATAAATGCATGATTGGTAGCACCGGGAAATTCATGGGACAGTTTCATGGCCATTCAGAGATGATTTGTGGGATGGTTTTATGGCCATTTAAAACTACATATGATGCCATTCATACATTCACTCTAACTTCAGAGGAAACTACAGTCCTGTCAAAGGAAATAAAGATAGGTGGACTGTCTTTTCCAGATTAGTGACACAATGGCTTATACCACAGAACAGATAAGTCTCAGTAGAGTAGAAATATTGAATTAATGGCTGAATGGTGAAACAGTGCATTGGAAGGTCTCATTGATTCACTCGGTTCTTTCTAGCTGAGAATAGCAATAGCACTTAGGCCGTTAAGAGACAGGAGAATAAATAATGGAAATATAGCCATTGGAATCAACATAGGTAGGTAAATTATTCAGCAAAAGATGATGGAACAAAACAGCAATAGTTCAGGATTTATCTTATCAGGGGTTCTTGATGCCTGAAAAACATTGCCATGCGAAAGGTCTCCTGGAGTGTTGCGCGATTGTGAGAAGCGATCTGCATGATGCACTCACAATTGTGCAATTTTCCAGGGTACGGCAGGCGCCGCTTGCACACTTTTTTATTTTTGGCTTTCAGCCGAAAATGGTGCATGATCACGCATTGCTCGAAGGCCCCGTGAGCACTTGCTGTGTGTGCAGAGCCTCCAGAGCCATGGCAGTCACGCTTCCTGCCCCAGCGCAGCCTGGGAAACTCCCAGGCTGCACTGCAGAAGGAAGAGGTGGGGCTCTCGCGCTGCCTGCTCCGGAGCAGGCAGCTCATGTGAAGCTGAAGCAGTAGGGATGCGAGAGCCTCTCACTGGAGGTTGCTCGCATGATCCCCACACCCCAGCACTGAAAATAGGTAAGGTGTGGAAAGAGCCATATATTTCAATGATTTCTTTGAATTTTTTTTTTAATATGCTTTGTATAATTTAGAATAAAAGAGTTTAACTTGAAAGTCTATACATTCCTCCCTAAATTTCACACATAGTAACAGTTGAAAGGGTATAGCCATTGGCACCCTGTTATACTCCTGATCTGGAAAGCTTTACTTGGTACCAGATAGTTATGGGAGATTTAGGGCTATGTTAACATCTCTGTGTCAAAATCCGTATATAAACTATGCTGAAAACCATTATAACACCTTTAATTAGAAAGAGTGCTATAACTTCAATGTGTTCCCCAACCACATATGCATTCCTATGTATTTTCCTCATCTCTGTTTCTGTCCATTATTTCGTAATTGTTGCTATTTCTATTTTGATTGCCTAGGAATAACACTAGTCAGCAGTATCATTTATTCAGGCTGAAAACAATGGATAAAGATCTGTTCATTTTATTTTCAGTAAATAGAAAATATATACATTCATTCTGTACACTAAGAGTCTCCCATGACCTTGTAGTGAACTGGAACTGCCAACAAAAATGGCAGAAGTTGCACTTTCTCAGAATGATAATTCATCAATCTGGTGTGAATATTGCTAAACCTTATCATATGCAGGCAAAGAATACTAGACTATATATGCAATCCAACAGTACTGTGTTTTGATAAGGTCAAGGTTTGTGCTAATAAGAGCTTGCACGGAAATTTATGAAACTCAAATTAGAATACATGCAATCATGCCAACTCATTTTAATGATTAATTATTATACCAGAAAAATAAATACTAGTGAAAACAGATTGTTTCATAAGCATAAAAGCATATACTAAACAATTATCAGAACAGTGCTTATGAGAAACCTGGATAAGTCACAACGGAAGACATAATATTTTGGGAAACAACAAGGAGTCATCTGCATTTAATTCTTCAACACAATGGTAGCATATTCAATACACTCAGTTTCCACAAAGGGCTCACTTCTCGGAAAATGTTCTCCATGGTTGAGTGTTGCATAGACAAGGGTATCCTGATTTGCAGGTAACAGCTGTTTGGTGACAGATTTATCCTGTGTAGGTTTTGATGCTGCCCTTTTGGCCTTCTTGCGATTGCTTTGATTGCTACAGACAGCACTGCCATCTGGAAACTCTTGTAAGGGAAGAAAAGATCCCTCTCTGGAGACATGACCACTAGTATCATTGCAGCATTTGACATTTTTATAGCTATTGACCTGGACATGGGGAGAGAACAAGATACAGAGAGAAATAATTTATCTACTACTGCTTGTAGGGCAGGGCAGAAATACGAGTCATATGGCACTCTAGATACTGTTGGCCTGTAAGTCCCAACAGCCGTAACCAACATAACCACTGCTGAAGAACACTGAGAATCTCAGTCCACCAGCATCTGGAGGATAATATGATTTCTATTCCTGATGCAAGGCAAAGCCACTATTGAGACAGAAGTTCAAGATCCAGGCCCAAGTTGCTACTGAGACATGAAACTCACAGGACTCTGCTCACAGGCTTACCAGGATAGCAACTTAGGCCCGCACGGGCATTACTCCGCATGGTATTTTCCATGTGAAAGGAAGTGTTGCGCGATTGTGAGGAGCGATCTGCATGACACACTCACAATCATGCGATGCTCCAGAGGCCAGCAGGCGCCGATCGCACACCTTTTCATTTTTGGCTAGAAGCTGAAAATGGTGTGTGATTGTGCATTGCTCCCGGGGCCTGAGTGCACTTACCTGGTGTGCAGAGCCTCTGGAGCCACGCCGGTTGTGCTTCCTGCCCCATTGCAGCCTGAGAAGGTCCCAGGCTGCACTGCGGAAGGAAGAGGTGGGGCGCTCATGCAAGCAGGTAGCTCGTGCGAAGCCGAAGGACCCCGGAAGTGAGAGCTTCTCGCCAGAGGCTACTCACATGATCCCTGCACTCCAGCACTGGAAGAAGGTAAGGTGTGGAAAGGGTCCTAGACTGATGGGCACAAGAGGCATGGTCTTTTTAGTGGTGGCCACTTTCACAGGTAATTTTCGAAGCCAGCCTTCACAGATTGCTTTTAGCTCTGGAGACCCACCTAGAAACCAACCCCTGGAGAAATATGCTTTATAACTATATGTTTTGGTAGGAGGACGGGGGAGGGTAAACCCATGTACATTTTAAAACTTGGAAATTAAATATGACCTGCAGCCATAGAGAGTGTTCCTGTACAGTGTCCTCCATCTAGATACTCCTATAATTATTCCCAGCTAGTTTTAATTTACTTCCCTCAAACCAGCATCAAGGTACTACTTTAGCACTTCATAGTTACTGAGCATACTCATTCCTTAACAGGTTGCTTCAGGATGTTCACATCTGTAGGATTTTTTAAAAGATTTGTTCATACTTCAGCAAATTTTAGAGTTCTTCTAGGTAAAGTAGTATTTTCCTCTTGCACACAGGTGGTTCTGTCTTACATTAGCTAGTTCCCTATTTGGAAGACTCCCCAAGTACAGTCCTCTCTGTAAAGTGGTTTTCTATCTGACAGACTTTCCAGTCTAAGCCCCTTTCGCATCTTACCTTGATAGCACGATGAACTAGAGCCCTCATGATATTGCCAATATCACAAGAGGGCCAGTAGAGAGCCCCTTGCAGTCTGCACACGGTAGGGCATTTGCGAGAGAGCACCAGTCCCCGCCCGGTGCCTTGCCCACGTGTCAGTGTCCTGGGCCACTTCTCTGCTAGAAGTGTGTGCTAGAGGAAGGGTTCTCTAAATGTTTTGGGCTTCTTTTTCCAGAAATTATGAGCATTGACCATGCTGGCTTAGGCTTCTGTGAGGTGAAGGCTGAAATGTGTAAACTACCTAAGGACACTGTACTAGCACAGAATTTGAAGTAAGTCACAACATTCCTGAGAATGGAATCATGGCAGTTAAATGCAAACATATTCAAACTCTGGTTGGAATAGAAAGAATAATAAGGAGAAGTAGAGGGCCTTGACCTTGAGCAGTCAGATCACATGGTCACAGTCTTCCCCAATATGTATTCCCAAGAGGAAAATACTACCTTACCTATTATGCAAATTGATGCCTTGTTTTGACCTATTCTTTAATATGCTTATCTTCTTTTTGGGAACATTCTACTAGTATGTAGGAATGGAAAATTTTTTTGTTGGTCTCAACACTTGCTCTATCCACACTACACATATATAGTGCTTTCATACCACTAACTGCCATGATGCTGTCCTAAGGAATTCTGGAATTTATACTTTGGTGAGGTAAGTAAACTTTTTTGCCATAGAGCCTTCATTATGTAATTTAGGAGGAGTGCACTAGAGAATTCAAAGTACCTATTCAAATTACAAATCACAGGATATAGCTATGGAAGATAAAGTGGTATTACAATGCTATCAGTCTGTGGTGTAGATACTCTCAGTTTTGACAAAAGTAGCATTTTCATATTTCCAAAGTCTTGTTGCAAGACAGAATGCACCTTTCCTCTAGCATTTGTACATTTGTGAGATTTTAGAGGAAGAGGAATAAAATGTGCACAAAATAATACACATATACAAAAATGCAAATTGCTAAAGTGTGCTTATTTGAAAAAAGTTACACATTAATACTACTTAGTTACAGAAAACAGGAAAATTTTAGAAACAAATTCATATATTAGGAGAAATTTGTAAAAAGATATCACACAGTTTTTGGGGTAAAGAATGAACTACAAAGTTTTACAATCTAGTATGGAAGCTGGATGGGAAAACAATGCAGATGGGATTCAGAGAAACTCAATGAAATTGAAACTATGAGGTTTTCACATATTTGCTTGTGTGGATAGTGCATTTTGGCTATATAAGCAACTGCATTCGTGCCAAAGCACTTGAGATCTGTGGGAATAATCATAACCAAAAAATAAACAGATTCTTCAATAAACAAACCTACCTCATTCATTTCTATCTGTAAGGCTGATGAAATTGTCTTGTTTTTCACTGAAAGGGGGAAAAAACACAGTATGTTACTGGAATAGCTTTCCTGAGTTAGTCCTAAAAAGATGAATCAGGCTCTGGGAATCCACTGACTCATAAAACTGAGATCAAGGAATTGCCCAGTAAATTTTGTTGGTAAGCCTAATTATACTAGTTATATGATGAGACGCAGGCAATACATACCTGAAATAAATAAGTTTATCCAAGACTATGAGTTTCTCAAATACTAAATAAGTAAACTTTCTGAAGAGTTATGAGAACACAGTTACCTAAGTTATCTCAGATAATCTGAAAGTCAATGATCAGAGAAATGAATTTCTCTTCCCAGATAGAGGAGTAGAAAACAGAAGACTGAAGACCAAAGAATTCACCTTGATGCCTCTGTGTAAATTGCAGCAGGCCAAAGGAGCAAAAAATGAGGAGGCCCAGTGCTCCCAGGGATGACAGGATATAAATCATCATCATCTTGTCCTTTTCAGGCTCTCCACCATCTCCTGTAGAATTTTTATCATCTCCAGAAGCAGGGATGTTCCTGTAACCTATGCAAGCAGTGCATTTAAATTACTATTGCAATTCCATGTAATAATGATATACTTAAAATTACAGTATTCTGCTCAGTCTAGGGTCTTTTTTGCACTATGCTGTTACAGTGCTATTATTCCACTTTCAACATCCCATGGAATCCTGGGGTTTGTGGTTTAGAGAGGGGCCTTTAGAATTCTCAGCCAGAGAGATCTTTGGCCTCAGTAAACCACAAGCCCCAGAATTCCACAGGATGTTGAAAGAGGAATAATAGTACTATAACAGTGTAGTGCAGAAAGGCTCTAGGTCTAGGTTGGTTTTACCAAGGTGTCTTATTTACATTGTAACCCCAATATTCTCAACACAATGTGAAAAAGTCATAAAGGCTACGACAAGGACCAAGAAACAGGATATGCTGGAGGTCTGTGATGAGATCTACCAGCGTTTTGTTAAGAGTAAAAGAACCTCAGAAGGTGATGCAGGGAAGAAGATATTTACCAATAACTGTCCTTTCTTCCTGACTAAAATGACCCTTCCCAAGCTGCTTTAGGATCTGTATGTCATGCACTAATTCATTCCCTACAACTACTTTCATTTCTTTGGAAAGGCAAAAAATGCTGATATTGGGTCCCTCTGACATCATGAAGTTTGGATCCGAGAGTTCCTTGAGTGAATCTATACAGTTCAGCAGAAATCAGAGGAAGAAGCATAAGCCTTATTCAGGTGTTCAGGACAGGTTCAATCTGAATGCATGAGGAAAGAGACTCTCTCCATTGCCACTCCCCTGATATGATGTTTTGAAAAGAAGGCATCGCACTATAAAGGAAACTCTCCAGATGTAAAAGATAGTGTCTGCTTCAGAACATGGCCATCCATATGAAGAGAGTGAAAGCAGAGGGACACTGCTCCCAAATATAAATTTTGATCAATGTGAATCTTTTTTTTCAAAGTACAAGAAGCCTCCACCTTTTCACACTCTGTTATCTGATTGATGTTTCCAAATTAAGGACAAGGTTCATTAATTCAATGAGAGGAGATGATGATGATGATGATGATGATGATGATGATGATAGGAATAAGAATAATACATTTTTATTTGTTACCTGCCTTTCCTCAAGGCTCGAGGAGGGGTACAACATAAATTAAAATACAATTAAAAATGCTTCAAAAGTTAAAATACACTAAAAACACATAAAACCATCTAAATACAAACATATCATAATTAAAATACATAATAATTAAAAATAGACTGGGTAGGCCTGCCAGAAAAGATAGGTATAGTATTTTTTTTTTTTGATTCAGACAACAATTTTTTTTTTTTTTTTTGTCAAATCTCTTCTGGTATGTCATTCCACAGTACAGGGGTGGCTGATGAGAAGGTCATCTGGGTGACCGTTGCTAGTCTTGTCCTGGCCAGCTTAAGTAAATGACCCTCAGACAACCTTAGTGTATGAGGCAGATTGTATGGGAGAAGGTAATCCTACAGGTAACCTGGACCCAAACTATGTAGTGCTTTAAATGTAATAACCAACACATTGTACTTTGCTCAGGAACTAATTGGCAGCCAGTAGAGTGATTTTTATATCAGTGTGATATGTTCATTCCTCACTGTACCTGTAATCAATCTGGCTACCATATTCTGGACCAACTGGAGTTTCCAAACTTGATACATAGGTAGCCCAAGGTACAGCACATTTGAGTTACCAGTGTGTGCACTACCATCTTTAGGGGTACAGTTGCCATATCAGCTGAAGCTGATAATAAGCACTCCTGACCATCACATCTATCTGAGTTGACATTTGGAGAAACTTCCAAGCTGTGAACACAGTCTTTCGAGGGGAGTTTGACCCTGTCCAGAACTAGTTGACACACCTGCAAGGACCCTAATTAGTTAACACCTCTATCTTGTCTGGATTCAGTTTCAATTTGTTTTTCTTCATCCACCCCATTCCCTCCTTCAAGCATTCAATCAGAGGACACACACTATCCTTAGCAGAAGCTGCTTTTGAAGGCATGGAGAAATATATTTGGGTGTCATCAGTGTACTGATGGCACCCTGCCCCATGCCTCTGGATGATCTCTCCTAAGAGTCTCATGTAGATGTTAAAAAGCATTGTGATAGAATGGCATCTTGTGGTATGCCATATAGCAGCTCCTTTTTTGAGGAGCAGCTGTCTCCAAGCACCATCATCTGGAACCTCTCTGAGAGGCAAGACTGGAACCAACAAACACAGTGCCTCTGATTCCCAACCCCCCAGGTGTTCCAGAAGGATATCATGGTCGATGGTATCAAATGCCACAGAGAGTTCTAAAAAAAACAAAAGGAACACATTCCCCCTGTTGATGCTAAGACAAAGATAATCCACTAAGGTGACCATAGCAATCTCAACTCCGTATCCTGCTCTGAAGTTGGTTTGAAATGGGACAAGGAAGTGTCTGTCATCCAAGACCACCTGGAGTTGGAAGGCAATTGCCTTCCTGATCACCTTGCTCCAAAAAGGAAGATTAGATACTGGTCTATAATTATTAAGGTTCAGGAGATCCACAGAGGGCATTTTCAGAAGGGGCCTTAAGCTCTTTCATCAATTCTTGTTGCCTACAGAGGCTCACTTGGAACTGCTTGCACATGCGCACTTCTTGCAAAGTGAGCTGAGGGGGTAAAAAGGCAGTAAGCCAGCTAAGAAACTTTGCAAGCAGCGTGCCCATGGTTGGTAACAAGCAAGCCTCTGTAAGTCCTTCATGCTTCCTATAGTACAGTGCACTGGTTCTGCTTTTCAACCACTTCTGTTTTCTGGCAATGCTTCAGTCCTAACCTGTCAGATAAGTGGGGAAAAGCCTATGCATTCAGATACCAATTTCAGTTTTGATTGTTACACAATGCAACAAGTTTCTCTTCCTTATGTTACTTTTCTGTTAGATGAATGACTGATCTGTTACAGTCAACATCAACTTGTGTCTTTTGTCCATAAGTATGGGAACTATAATGTTTCACTAGTTTCATTTCTTCATGAATAGAGAAACTGTATCAACTCTCATTTGATTAAATAAGGCAACTATAAAGCCATTTCAACACTAGACTGTTATAATGCTATTATTCCACTTTCAACCTCTTATGGAATCCTGGGGTTTGCAGTTTAGGGAAGGGACAGCTGGCCCCTCCCTAAACTGCAAACCCCAGGATTCCATAGGATGTTGAAAGTGGGATAATAGCACTATAACAGTCTAGTGCAAAAATGGCCATAATGTTCCTATTGGGAGTTGAAAATGAGTTATACAAGCTACTTTTCCTTCTGGCAGCACATGGCTTTCATGCCAGTGGGATGGTGAACCTGTTCTGTGTTTTAATCTGAACTGTAAAGGTGACAGCTAAAACGCTGAACTGTCTCCCCAAAATAGCTTCAACACCTTGGGGAATTATTTTAAAATTCAGATTAAAACCAATAATGGATTCAGCTCTCCTTTTAGGCAAACACTTCAAGAAAAGTCATGATTCTGCTTCCTATTCATAGCCACTGTGACTTCAGAAGAGTTCATTCCATGGCATCAAGAGAGACAGAATAAACAGAAGGGTCAGAAGAGAATACACAGGTTTCTATATAAATTAAATAAAACATTTATTCAAACTTCAGATGAAAATTTGATTTTATAGGTTTGGGTGGTGATAACATGGACAGGAATCCTGTATGGCAGTTACGAAGGCATAACCTGGAATTATGCACTAGTGACTGATATGTATTCACAGTCTATATGTAGCCTCTAGTTTAGAGACTATGTAGGGAGTCTCTATGTGATCCCCACAGTTTGCCTTTACTGGGCAATAGCTGCTATGATCAATGACAGTCTGTTCCCATGTTGTCTGGAAAGCAGTCAGCTGCCATTTCCACCTTTGCAAAACCAATCTTCAGTGCAAAGCAGAATTGCAACAGGGACCCTATTTCTGCCTGTTGCAATAGGGATCACTCATGAGAGGGGATAGAAATGGCAGGGGAACAGACTCTGATTGATAGCAGTGGCTACTACACAGTAAGTGGGGATTGGGGGTGGAGGATGTCAAGCCAGAATTCATTGCATAGTGCCATAACTACACTGTTTATGCATACAAAAAGGCCATACAGGATTCCAGCCATAGATTTCTTGGGCAAAGCAATAAAAACCAACGACAAGTGGGTGCAAGGCATTAGAAGACTGCCTGCCTTTCCCATATACTATCTGTTCCTTTTGTGTTATATTTACCTACTCTTCTAGCCCCACTCCCACCCAACCAGCTTCCTTAAATATGTTGAAACAGTGATATCATAAAAGGGCATAATTATTTTCTTGTTTGTTTTATACCCCACCTTTCTCCTAGAACAGGACAAAAGGCAGCTCACATCAACCTGAAAAAAAGTACACTTAAAAAAACAAAACAAAAAAACTACAACACCTTTTTTGATTCAAAAGTTAAATAAACATTAAGTGAACAGTTCCCTTAAAAACACTAAATTGCAACAGGTAAAAACACACTAAAACACAGAAATATGCTGAAATATCCTTCTGCCACAGTAACTTAAAAGCCAAAGACCTGCTTAAATAAAAAGGTCTTTGCCTTTGGTGGAAAGAGAGCAGATAAGGGGCCAACACAGCTTCCCATGAGAGGGAATTCCACACGTTGGGAGCAGTCACTGAAAATGCTCTCTCCCTCATTCTCACCAAGTACACCTGTGATGATGATGGGATGGAACATCAGTAATGTATTTTTTACTCCAAGTCTCAAGTCAAGACTCAAGTCTCTACATTCATAATTAAAGTCGAGTCTCAAGAGGTACTTTCAAGTCTCAAGTCAAATCCCAAATCTGAGAGCCAACTTTATACTCCAGTATATATTCCAGAATTACTGGACAGAATCAAATAAAGCCAGCTTTAATTATTTAAATAGAGTTGGCCCTCCACATTTGTAAGTTTGCCATCTGTAGCATTCGAAGTGGGGAATAAGATCTTTCTTTCTTCTCATTTCCAAATGTTTCCTTAGAAGGAAAGATCTTTCCACCTTAAGCCCTTCACTCTGGAGGTAAGTCTTGCTTTCAGCTCTTAGGAAAAGTTTCAGAAGGCTCCTCCATTATATAGCAGACAGGCTGCTGAGCAGACCTCAACCCTGACTCAAGCCCACTGCCTAACCCATTTGCTGTTCCAAGAAATTTACCTATGCTTTGAGCTTGAAAAAGATCACCATGGGAGCAGTAGGCAAAAAGAGATGGAAGTGTTATTCAAAGTCGTAAGGTTTCTGGATAAATATCTTATGTTATTGAACCAAGGGCAGCAAGTCAGTCACCAAAAATATACAAGTCATGAGTCGAGTCAAGTCAGTATATTATTTATTGTTGAGTCCAAGTCGAGCCACTGAAGTTACTTAAATCCAACTTGAGTCTAAATCAATGAACTTGAGTCTACATCACTCTAAAATATAGATTACTTATGATGCTTACCTTGGACAGTAACATTTATCGCATGGCCCTGGATGGTGCTTTTATCCACTCTGGCTTCACAGCGATACAGTCCACTATCATTTGTATTAATGGATGAAAAATTCAAAATAAAAATATTTCCTTTTATCCATGAAGTGGTGCGATCTCGTCCAACATTCAAAATGGAGAATTCCTTGTGCATTGTATCGTACATGTACCACTTCATTTCTGGTTGATTTTGGCAGTAAGTCACAGGGCACTCTATAACAGCCGGCTGACCAGAAATTCCATGGAACTCACTATTTCTCTTGACATTAACAACAGGGGTGCAGTTATGAGCCTCATCTCCTAAAAGAGAAAGATGGCCAAAATTATGTTTTGCATACCTAATATATTTCAGTACTGTATGCAGTGTCTATGCAATGTCATTTATATCTTTACCCACTGGTTGTCTATCCATGAATCTGTTTTTTTACAAGATGTATTTAAACAGCCAGAATAGAATCACTAGCTAGTGAACCTATCATGGGATTTTCACAGCAAGATTTGTCTGGAAGGAGTTTGTCATTACCTTCTTCTGAAGCTGAGAGAATGTGACTAGTGGTCGGAGATGCTGATGATCCCTGTTCCCTGCCAAATAAGAATATAGTGTTTTGTTCTTTGGGAAATATATATTTGCTAACAGGACTGGATTTGCCAGTTCAGGATTATCCCAGGATTATCCCTGAGGTTTCTGGACCAAAACCTGAGATCTAGAGACAGTCCCTGGTAATGTCATTAAGTGTTAGGCACTAAGTACCAAACACAGTTGCTCATAGTTTGTCAACCAGACATTCTCCTTTTCTCTCTCTCTCTCTCTCTCTCTCTCACACACACACACCATGTTTTTCTTCTTTGGAAATTAAGATATCTTATATAAGATGCTGATTCCAGATCAAGGTTAAGTGAAGAGGTTATTCCTTCTCATACACTGTCATAGTGCTATTATTCCACTTCAACATCCTATGGAATCCTGGGGTTTGCAGTTTAGGGAAGGGCATTTAGAATTCTCAGCCAGATAGCTCTTTGGCCTCAGTAAACTGCAAACCTCAGAATTCCACAAGATGTTGAAAGTGGAATAATAGCACTATAACACTGTAGTGCGGAAATAGCTTCCGTCTAGCTTACTTGCTCCTAATCAGAAGGTGGATGCAGAGCAGAGGGTGAACACTGAAGCTACAATAATGAAGAGGGAAGGAGGAAGCTGACGAAATAAATACATAAATACAAAATAAATACATAAAGATGTAGAATCTTTGTAGTTGCTTGACAAATCAATTAACCCTTGGAAATTGTAGCAAGCACCTGTTCTACTAGCTGAACTGAAGATTTGCACACAACTCTTTCCTCTTGCTTGGAAGTGAGGCCTCCAAAACTAGAGAATATGCATCTTTTGTCTCTCATCTGGGGATAACCCACAACAAATGGAGGTTCAGGACTATGCTCTGAGATCTGGCAGCTCTGTTCATAACATGTTCTACCTTCGTATCTGCTTTTCTGAATAAAAAAAACAAAACACTAATCAGCCTGAACATCCAGCAGGCTAGGGCTTGGGGTTTGTTTTAATAATATTCTGTTGTAAATAGCTTTGAGTTCACAGGAGTTAAAGGAGCATATAAAATATATAACGATATTACAGGAAAGATGATAACCCTTTTGTCAACTCCATTTATCTGTGATAACCATAGTAACATATGGGAATGAGGCGTGTATTTCAAATGCACACCAGGAACTGTGGCAGTTCCTAAGCATGCATTTCTTGAGTTTTTCTTCCAGACTAGTGTCTCTTCTCTGCATGCACAACGGCTGCTGTAGGTACATGTGGTGCAGGAACTCCTATTTCCTGTAATACATGAAGCTGTTTTCTTCCTTTCACTGAGTTTTACATCTCAGACAACTGATGTAAACACATATGCACATACACACAGGCACACACATATACATACACACAAACGTACATACCCAACAAAGTTTTGAAATCAGTAAGTTTCTTTGTCAGTTTGGCTGCTTCAGATATTATTCCTGAATTTTATATGTAAATAGAAACCTTTCCTCTGTCTAGCCTAATAACATTTAATTTTGTTTTCTTTCTCATCTGACTCAGAAGAAGTGTCCTGAATCTGGATTAAATGATGGCCTGGATGAGGGCCATTATATTAAAAAGACCAGGCCATTTTGAATAGTTGGTTTCCATGTCCAGGGAGCAGGTTGATTGTACTCACACTTAATGAGCAGGTGCAAAGTTTGGGTATGCTCCTTGATCCAGCTTTCAGTGGTTTACCAGCTCTGACCATTCCTGGATGGGAACAGCTTAACCATGATCATCTATGTTCCGATGATCTACCAGCTAGGTTACTGTAATGTTATGTTAGGTGCTGCCCTTGAAGATGAGTTGGAAGCTCCGGTCATTGCAGGATTTGACTACCAGAATTCTATCTAACCAATTTAAATCTTTTTTACACCAATTTTAAAGGAGGTGCATTTCTTACTGATATGTTTAATTTATAGTGTAAAGTTTTAAAACTCTGAATGGCTTGGGGTCTAAATGCATGAAGAACCATTTCCTTTCATAGTGGAAAGTCTGTCCCCCCCATCTTCAACAGACACATCTTTTAAGTACTTAGGAGTAGTATGTTATGTATTACACAGAAGAAGGACCTCTGTGATCTCTCTGGTGGCACCATGACTGTGTGACACCCTCCCCAAAGAAGTATACCTGGTACTGACATTACAATCTCTTAAATACCAGGTTAAGACTTTCCATTTGTCATAGGATTTTAAATGACAATCTTGCTTCTGCTTGATCTATGTTTTTACTAATTGTATCTTCTAGTTTGTTGTAATCATGGCTGATGTCTTATTCTAGTGCATTTATATTGGAATTATTTTTTTTCTGCACTTTCATACATTGCCCTAAAATCCATCTAGATGAAGGGTCATTAAAAATATTAGGAATATATTACAAATAATCAAAAATTATTCTGGATAATTCAGAGTAATTTGTATTAGTACTGGTATACAATACTTTCTAAACTAATATTTGCTCTCATTCTATTTCACAGGGATAAACAGGATTAGTTCTAACAATCTGCATTTAAAATACGATGTTTCCACCTTCCACCTTTTTCTATAATGTTACCTTTCATGAAAGTTACTGCTTTTAAGAGTATCCACAGCAGTAGCCATGTTAGTTGGTTGCAGGAAAAAAATCTTGTTGCATTTCAGAATGTAATAATTGTATTGCAGCAAAAGGGGCTAGATTTTTATGGGCTAGATTTAGTTCACCAGAGGAAGTGTTACACTCAACAGATGTTGTGGGAGCATAATTGTATAGAAGGTTGAATGATGGACTAGGATTCCAGGAGCCAAGTGTTCAAACCCTTGCTCAGCCATAAGAAATCATTGTGTTGTTTTGGGGCAAGTCACACTATATCAACCTAATACGGATGCAATGGCAAACTTCCTCTGAATGAACCTTTCCAAGAAAACTCTATGATAAATTAAGGCTGTCATGGACAAATTGACAATTCTAATAAGAGATAAAAACATAGAGAAATTTGTCAGAGACTGGGACCCAGTAATTAAATTTTTAAGAAACACATGGAGTGACTTAGTGATAGCTAGTTACCTGAATTGAGGATACTTATGGTATTAGACCAGAGACATCAGAAAGATCTCAAGGTGTTAAAACCTAATTGCAATGTAATTTATGTAATTCATAACAACCTCATCCCATATGAGTTAGAATCAGAAGCAGATAATTATTGGAAAGGCTCTACCTTATTTAATATATCTAACAAACAAAGACTTGTCAAGGGGAAGTCAATGTGTGTATTTGGAGGTGAAGAATGGTGACTAGTATGTTGGTGTTTGAATGCTGGAGAGTTTTTTATATAATACACTGAAATAACAATCATCATCATCATCACCATCATCACCTATGATAAAGTTGCCGTAAGTCATAGCTGACTTGAAGGCACATAGCAACAACAACAAAGATGTTGTCACAGACAGCTGGCAAGTTAAGGGTGAAAATTTAATCCCTAAACATGACTAAAATTGACCTTTGTTTCACCTTTGTTACCAAGGTCCTAAAGTTCCTTCTTGCCAACCTTTCCCTTTCTCTTTTTTTCTTTCCTTCCTGAGTGGGTGAGAAGGGTTAACGTTTAGTTCATTCTTGCCAGAATCCAGGTTCATATTTGGCCATAATATCAGAAGCAGAACACTATAAAAATTTGTAATGTTCTGCACAATGCATCTTTCTGTTGGATTTATCATGGAAGACTGCTTGAACTTTGTGGCATTCATGTACATAGAAAGCTGAAAGATTGCCAATCTTAGGTTCCATTATTTTTGTAGTACTTAACAGAAGCTGCCTGCTGATATTGGAAATCAAGACAAATCTAGAAGAACTTTTTTTATTTGAATTAATTAGAATACCATATATTTTGATAATAAACCCAGTCACCAGTATAGTTGGTGTGGTCTAATTCAATGAGTTTCTGAATGCCAGTATTTCATAGCTTTGCCTGGGACTTGCTAATCAGGCTATTGTTTTATGTTCAATATGAGGTGGAAGTTTATTATCCACTGAATTACTTTATTGCAGGTTAAATTGCAGTAACTAAGGTAGATTTCAGTGTGACATGCCAGAGGATGATATCATACTAAAAAGTTGAATAAGGAAACCTGCATGGTATGTATAACATCTGTATATAATGGACTCCAACAGAAATACCAGACAAAACATAGACTCTTCCATGTATAGATAAAATGTATATAATATATACATTGAGATAATTCACAGCAACGGTCACTGATGGCAACACAACCCTACTCACATTGCTGTATAGTAGGGCAAAAAACCATTGTCATCATTCTGGGTTAAATCACACTTCTTGACAATGGCAACCTGTGGTCCAAATGGGAGAAATGCCTCATCCTGAAATGGTGGGATGACCCCCCTCCCCAAACTCAGATGGCTTATATTTGGTTCTTCTTGATGAATTTAATCTAGAGGTCTCATACAGAAGTCTCTATTTGTTGATGAATGGCTGCAATTTATTTTTCTAAAAATCAAGCCATTTGTTTAGCTTAAACCCCCATCAGATGAAATTTCAAATCATCCACTTAATAATAATAAAAAATGATGTTGAGGAAGACAATAACAATCCTCATTTTTGTCATATCCATAATCATCACCATCAGGAACAACAGACCAAAGCCAACAGCTGAAACCAGGGAGCACCACAGACACAGCAAGCCCCAAAGACTCCTAACTTAGGACAGGGTAAACAGATGAGCTGTTAGGGCCCACTTGGTGGCCTGCATCACGATTTATTACCAGAATTCATGTTTGGGGCATATTTTTGTCTCAAAGCTCTGCCCGTGTTACTGCATGGAAATATCACCATGCAGTTTAGGGTTACCTTTCTTTTAAAAGAGGTATATAGGAATTCTGCTGGCCTTGCTTCCAAGTAGATTCACATCAAGAACCAGCGTGGTATAATGGTTTGAGTGTTCCACTAGGACTTGGGAAGACTAGTGGAATATTCAAACCATTATACCACACTCGTTATTATACCATTATACCATGCCAAAGGCCCCTCTCTAAACTGCAAACCCCAGGATTCCATAGAATGTTGAAAGTGGGATAATAGCACTATAACAGTCCAGTGTGGAAATGGCCTAGGATTAAATTCCCTGATCAGCCAGGAAAACCCAATGGATGACCCTAGGCAAGTCATACTCTCTCTGCCTGGGAAGAAGAACTCTGAACAAATCTTGCAGAGAAAACCCTATGACGGAATTGCTGTAAGTCTTGAAAGCACTATAAGAGCAACAGACACATGTAGGACCACACTTTTAGACTTAAACAAACATAAAACAAAGCTACCTGACAATTATTTGTGAGGTGAACAACAATTCAGTGACTCCATTTTAATCAGACATGGTTGGGTGAGGACAAGCGAGGCTGTTTGGAAGTTGCACTTCTTTGTCAACAGAAGCCCTTGTATGACTCTCCAGGGGCTGGTGTGGTTATTCAGTGAAGAAACAGCACTCTGCCTCTGTGGAGTGGATCTATTCTTTATCATTACTTCTTTTTCAAAACTCAGACCGAGTACTACCTGTGCCAAGGCTAGCATGTGTCTTAAACTAAACTCTGTCTCATACGTTACTACTTTCTCTTCACTGAAGCAATAGCTTTGCCTTACAACCACGTCTTGTTCACTATGCAACATCTAGAAAGAAGCTTTAGTGCATATTTCACTCTCTTTCTGATAAATAATTTATTTTCTATTGAAGCATCTTACCATACGCCCATGGTTTGTCCACTATTAGCATCAAAAGGAAAAAATCCAGTGACAAACACCCTGTGTTCATGGCCTGTAGATGTCTTCACTTCATGATCTTCATGGAAATGAAAGAGATTCTGCTGAGACTGAATGATTTTCTCTTGCGTTTCACGCACCTTCCTCAATTAACTTTTGATGGCTCATAACTAGAAAGGTGTTTTTTTAAAAAAAAATCTTAAGAGGGTGGGAAAGAACAAAGAAAGGGAGTGGAAAAAAAAAAAAGCTCTATTCCACCAACAAATCAGATTTGTTCATCAAAGATCTTCCTTCAAAGGTGCTGTTGTGAAGCCTCAGCTGCTTCATGTCTTCAAAACTGAAACTGAAGTAATCTGCTGTTTTGCATTTTATACTTTTTCCACTTTTCAAGAGAAACGGCCAAGTTTTTAAAAAATCCACTCAGAATAAAATGAGCTAAATATTAGCCTTTTTAGATAAAGTATTTGTACATTTTGATACAAGGTTATTACATTTTTGGCGGGAGGCAATGTCTTCTTGTGATGTTCTGGACTTTTGTTGCTGTTGTGTAGCTTTAAGTCACTCCTGACTTATGGTGATCACAGAGTGTGTGATGTGCCCAAGGTCATCCAGTTGGTTTCTATGGCTGAGCAGGGAATTGAAATACACCATGCTGGCTCTCTCTGGACTTAGCACTCCAAATAGTGAAATTAGCTTTGCTAAAAAGTCAGTAGGTAAAACAAAGTAACTTCATACCCTCCAACTCTCTTTATTTGATAGTACACTCCCAATTGACCCTCTCCCATCCCACTGTTTCAACTGCTTTTAAAATATCTCTCTCCCCCTCCCACTTCCCCACTTCATCCTTGGCTTATTTCTTTGATGCATAGTTCAAAATGCAAAAGTAAGGTTATTTTTGCACTAAGCTGGTATAGTCCTATTATTCCACTTTCTTTAATTTTTTTTTATAGAAAACTTTATTCTTAAAAATTGCACAAACAATAAACAACAAACTTCATAACACACAAAAAAAATAAAAAAGAGTAAATAAAAAAAGACATAAACAAAATCATACAATTGCACAAATTCATACAAATATGCAATTATACAATACAAATACTTACATAAACTTAAATTATTATTGCTAACACTATAACATTTTCGTCTTCTACTTCCATCTTTGGCCTTAGAGTCAGTTATTCTTTATTCTATCTCCATATTGGTTTTTCTTTTCCTTCTAGTCTAGCTCTTAATCCCTAAGTATTGTTCAAAAATCTATTTTAACCATTTCACTATCACAAATTTTTGAAATACTGCAGCGTTTTTCCCTATTGTTTTATACAATTTTCTTTACTCCCCCTCTTGATATACATGTTAATTTATCCATTTGGATTATATCAAGTAATTTCATTTCCCATTCTTCAGTCGAAGGCATCATATTCCCCTTCCATCTGTATGCTAAAACCAGCCTTGCTGCTATCGTCATAAAGAACAATTGCTTCCGTACTTTTTTCTCAAGATCATTCTCCCACATCGATAGCATGGATGTTTCTGGGGACATGTTAAATTTTATATCCAAAATCGATTCTATTCGTCTATGAATCTGTTTCTAATATCTCTTCACTATTTTGCATGTCCACTATGCACGATAAAAGGAGCCTATCTCCACTCCACATTTCCAACATTTGTTAGAACACTTATTGGTCATTTTCGCCAATTTCTTGGGGGTTAGGTACCAGCAGAGATACATTTTGTACACATTTTCCTTGATATCTTGGCATGTTGTATGCTTAATAGTTTTTGTCCAGAGTCTTTCCCATTGCTCCATCGAAACTGAATGAGAAGAATTCTGGGCCCATTTTATCATTGATAATTTAACTGTTTCTTCTTCTGTATACCACTTTAACAAAATTTTGTAAATAGAGGAGCTAGCTTTTGGTTTTCCTGAGCATAACACCTCATTTAATTCCTCTTCTTTTATTTGATAATCATTAAATTTAATATCATTTCTTAATTTTTATCTCATCTGCCTGTGCAAAAGTCAATGGCATTTTATCCCTGAATCGTTTATTTCTTGCTGAGACTTAATTTTAATTTGTTTTTTGTATTATCACCATATCCTCGTACTTTATCCATTTATCAAATAGAATATTTTCTTTCTTATAAAAAGCTTCATGTGGCGATATCCATTTCAGAGTTTTCACACAAGATCTTGCAATATATTTTTTTCCAGACTTTAAAGAGGGCTTTTCTTAAATAATGACCATTAAACTCTTTACTATTTCTCCCTTTGTTATACCATAAATAATAGTGCCATCCTTGCCCTAATCCATCATCCTCTATCTTTAATAATTTCATATTTTCCAATTTAATTCAATTCTGTGTCCAATTTAATACACATGCATGGTAATATAAAGTCAAATTTGGTAAAGCCAATCCCCCTCTTTCCTTCGCATCTTCCCATATCTTCATTTTAACTCTTGGTTTCTTCCCTCCCCAGATAAATCTGCTAATTTCCTTTTGCCAGTCTTTGATAACCTTTTCATTTTGGATGATAGGGATAGCTTGAAATAAATATAACATCTTCGGAAGTACCCCATCTTAACTGTTGCTATTTCCCCCAACCAAGATAATTTTAAATTGCTCCAATTTTTTAAATCTTTTACAATTAAGTTCCATACTTTCAGGTAATTATTCTTAAAAAGATCAGAGGTTTTGTTCGTAATTGTAATTCCCAAATATTTGACTTTTGATGTCAGTATATACCCTGTACTTTGTACCACTTTAGTTCTTTCTAAGTCTCTCATGTTTTTCGTCAATATCATAGTTTTTTGCTTGCTAATTTTCAGACTGGAGTATTTACCAAAATTATTTAGGATATTTTTTAAGGTGTTTAAGTACCCGTCTTCATACTCCAAAGTTATTGCTAGGTCATCAGCAAATGTTTTTATCTTATACTCCTTATTTTGCTGCTTAACACCTTTAATTTTGTTGTGGCCTTTAATCTTTAAAATTAGCACTTCTATCACTAGAAGAAATAAGAGTGAAGAGAGGGGGCATCCCTGACGTGTCCCTCTTTGAATTTCAAATTTTTCATCTTTGTAGCCGTTGATAATTATTTGGGCGTATTGTGTTGAATAGATTGTTTTTAACCAATTTGTAAAGTTCGTTCCCAGACACATTTTATGACATATTTTGAATAAAAATTTCCAATTAACCGTATCAAAGGCTTTTTCAATATTTAGAAATAAAGCAATCAGGTTTTTTTGAGGATGATTTTCACATAATTCTAGGATGTTAATTATATTCCTCATATCGTCCTTTATTTGTCTTCCTGGGAGAAATCTGGCCTGTTACTCTGAGATTACCTCATTTAATATTATTTTTAATCTATTTGCTAATATTGCTGTAAATAATTTATCATCAGAATTCAAGAGTGAAATTGGGCAATAATTTTTAATATCCATCGGATCTTTCTCTTCTTTATGAATTAGGGTTATATTAGCCTCTTTCCATGTCTCTGGAATATTTCCTTTTAAGGTCTCATTCATAATTATTTGTAGTATGGGTGCGAGTTCTTTTTGGAAAGTTTTATAAAATTGAATTGTATATCCATCTGGTCCCAGCGACTTCCCTTTTTTTGCTTTTTGGATTGCCTCTAACACCTCTGATAGTGTAATAGGTTTATTTAATTTCTCTCGTTGTTCTTCCAATAATATTGTTAAGTCTTGGCTTGCTATATATGTTTCTATCAATTCGTCCTGGAGTTCTTGACCTTTATATAACATTGCGTAGTAATTTGTCCCGATTTTTTTTATCTGTTGGAAATCTGTGTATATTGACTCTTTGCTTTTTAGCTTAGTGATCAACGTTCTCTCCTTCCTTTCCTTCAATCTGCGTGCCAGCCATCTTCCTGTTTTGTTTGCCCATTCAAAATGGTGTTGCTTAATGTAAATCATTTTCTCTTTAACTTCTGATTCTATTTCTATCTCCAGTTGCTTCTGTAGTATTTTAATTTCCCTTAGTTTTTTTTCATTTGTTGGGTCCTCATTCAGTTTTCTTTCTTTCTTCTTTAAATCCTCATCCAATTTTTGAAAGTTCTCTCTTTTTTTCTATTAATTTCCTCATTATGTTGAATAAAGAGCCCCCTAACCACTGCCTTAGCCGCATCCCATACTGTCACCAAATTAACTCCTTTATCAAAGTTTTCCTCGAAATACATTTAATTTAATTTAATTTTACTTACAAATTTCTCTTCCAGCAATAATTTCTCCTTTAATCTCCAATTAAATGAATCATCCGATCTATATTTTAACACCAGTATAATTGGATTGTGGTCCATAAATTTTTGCAGTAATATCTCTTGTTTATCAACCATTTTGGCTAATGAATTGGAAACCAAAAACATATCTATTCAAGATAAAGAAGCATGAGGCTCTGAGTAAAATCTATATTCTTTAGTTGCCCCATCTCCATATATCTATTAAATCTAAAATAGCCATCATGCTATCAAATGATTTAGGGAGTTTCCCCTGTTTTTCCTTTATTTTTTTTTCTTTGATTTCCTATCCATTTTGGGATTAATCACCCCATTCCAATCACCTAGACAAATTATTTTGTTATATTCTAAATTCACAATTTTCCCATTCAATTCTTTATAAAAATTTTCTTGCTTTCTCTGTGGTCCATAGATGCCAATTACTAATATTTTTTGATTTTGCCAATTGATTTCTACAGCGATAAATCAACCGTCTTCATCTTTTAATATTTTTTGGGAAGTAATTTAGCATTTAAATAGAGCACTATTCCTCTTTTTTTAACATTCGAGGCTCTTACATATTCATTTCCTAACCTTTTGTTACGTACCAGATAAGTTTTCTCCTTTTGTATGCGAATTTCTTGTAAACATGTTGTGTCTAATTTCTTTTTCTCAATAAAGTGAAATATTTTCCTTCTTTTTTGGGGTGTTGCAATACCTTTAATATTCCAAGAGAGAATTTTCAAATTCACCATGTGAGAATTAACAGTTCGATCTCAGTTAGTTATCTTCTTCCCTAGATTCTGTGTTACCTTCGTTCTTCTATTTGTTCCCTGTAGCTCCATCCTCTTCTTCGCTTTCCCATTCTTGAGTGTCTTCCCTTCTGTTCTCTAATTGGCGCTCTTCTCTAACATTCTCTTGAAATGGCTTTTGTCTCCATTGTTCTTTCCCGTATCTTCTCATAAAGATTTTAGTTTCTTGGACCATATCTATCTTAAACTGTTTCTCTCTGAACTGAAAGCTGAGACCTTCTAGTTTCCCCCAACAATATGATATATTTTGAGATTTTAAGAATGTTGTTATAAATCTATCTTCATTTCTTTTTCTTAGGATCCGTGGCGGCACATCTTTATAGATATGCACTTTAATCTTGTTGATTATCAGGTCGCTCTCTAAGATCTTTTGGATTATTTCTTCTCTTGTCTTCTTACAGACCAATTGAATCATTACATCTTGTGGGAGTCTCTTCTCTCTCACTACTCTTGACTCAATCCTATAAATTTTATCAATCTCCCACTCCATCTTCTCCGTTGTTATATTTAGGTATTCCACTAAAGGCGGAATTAATCTCTCATATAAATTTTCTTCTCTACATTCCACCAGACCTCTTATTTTTATATAATTTTCTCTTGCTTTTAGGTCCGCCAAGGCTTTGTCATCCAAGAGTCGATCCTGTTGTCTTGTCACATTCTCTATTGCTTCTTCTGTTTCTTTCATTTTCATCTCTAGTACTGATACTCTATCTTGTGTGTTCTTTAAGTCTTCTTGTAATCCACCTAATGCCATTTTTATACCTTTTAGTTCATTTTTAAAGTCCTGCTTCATCTCGCCTCTAAGATCTTTAATTTCTTGTCTAATTTCCGGTTTTATGTTTCTTATCTCTTCTAATAGCGTCAGCTGGTATTTACCTGCTTTGTTTTGTTCAGGTTTTGTTATTGGTTCCAATGATAACTTCTGCTGATTAGTAGTTGTAGTCATCTTGATTGTTCTTGATGTCATCCTAGTATCCATAAAGGTGTCCCAGGCTGATAGGATTGGTATTGGCAACTTGATTGGCTTCAGGAGTTCATTTATCATAGATTACTTTATGCCCCCTAGATATATCTCAGGTTGGTATTTTCCCTTCCTTATACACTTTTTAAATCAGTCAACTGTCTTTAAATTCAGTTCTAAATTGATCAGTAACCAACAGTAACCTTATTTATCTTCTAAGTAATCTTCAGATATTTTCTTTTCTTATCAATTTTATCAATTTTTCGAATATCTCAAAAAGGACACAGATCAAATATTTTCAATTCATTCAAGACCTCACATATCCCCTCTTATCCCCCCTTATCTCAAATATTATCAAAACAGATATATCAATCCTAAATCACTTCCTGTAAGTCAACTCACTACTATTTAAGCTTGTATATTCCAACAATAATAATCTAATACAATCTATTCAAGTATATATTCAAATTTATATTAAGAGTATTTAAATGGATATGTAAATATCTAACAATTAAATATAATTAAGTACCACTTAACAATGTCTATAATTCTAATTATCAATTTAGGAGGTTTTAATACCAGACAGAATATTAGAGTCCTTAATGTTTATAATCTTATCAGCTTTTACAATCTCGGCATACCACTTTTCTTTACTCTTGGTGCGCTATTAATGGCGACTTGCTTTGCGCTACTTGTTCTGGTCGTCTCTCCATCCTGCTCTGTCCTTCCACTCTTTCACTATGTCATCCACTTCTTCTGCTTCTTCAGTCCTGGGATCAACTTTGTCCCCTGATTTCTTTACTCTCCACCTCCTCGATCTTGTCAAGCTCTGCCTCCAGGTCTTTACTCAGTTCCTTTTCTTCCTTTTTCTCTGCTTTCTTTCTTTCTCTATTCGATGTTATCTGTAGGGATTTTCCTGACTTTTAACGTTCACCGCAGTGCCTGTTCAATTTCAATATACTTCCACTCTTACAAGTCACTCCTCCTCCATCGCCATTAAGTCCTCGGTTGCACTCACGCTCCAACACAGCAATCTTTCTCTGCCTTTCTTTTGAATATTCAGTCCTTGTACAAATATTAATTTGGCGAACCAAAGTCTTATTTCTATATGGGAGACCAATCTTCTACTAGGACAGTTCAAACTATATTATTACAGAAAGGTGGGTTGAGCTCAAGATCAAAAGTTTAACGCTAGCTTTCAACTATAGCTCCCAGACATGTGTCCCGACCGTTAGCATTTGCGGTAGTCATCCCACCTTTTGCTCACCCACTTCTTCTAGTAAGATAAATTAGTCTTTTCAAAATTCCTTACCGTGAAGAACTTCAAAGGTTCTTAGTCTCTATTGGGATGAGAAAACAGCCATTAAAGCTCCTTTCCGGCCAAAGCTCTTTTAAAAGCAGTTTGCGGGCGCTGCTTGGATGCCTAAGCAATGACAAATGGCCGTGGCTGCTCCGATCTGTTCCGTCCCGTCCGCTGCTGTCTTGTGCGATCTCTCGCTTGGATAGCAGCTTGAAGACATCTTCAGATCTCCAGAGCCCCCTTTTTTTGTCCCCCAATACCAAGGGGGTACTTAGGCTGGTTCAAAAATCGCTAGCCATCTTCAGTCATCTGATAAAGGTTCCCCTCACACGGAGCTTCACAGAAAACCTTGCCGCGGTGCCATTGCCAAACTGGAAGTCCCCCTCTTTATTCCACTTTCAACATCCTATGGAATCCTGGAGTCTGCAGTTTAGGGAGGAATCTTGGAGGATGTTGAAAGTGGAATAACAGCACTACAACAGCCTAGTGCGGAAATGGCCTAAGTTGAGTATGTGTCTATGTGCTTTAAGCCGCCTGTTGACTTATGGCAACCCCAGGAATTTCATGGTATTTTCTTAAGCAAGGAATACTCAGAGATGGTTCTGCCAGTTCCTTCCTCTAAAATACAACCTACAGTAGCTGGTATTCATTGGCATTCTCCCATTTAAGTACAAACCAGGGTTGACCCTGCTTAGCTTCTGAGATCAGCTAGATCTGGTGCCTTTAGAGTATTAGTTAACTCAGGTGGAAAGAAGAGGAGGGGTAGAATCTTGCCCTTTCTTGTGGGTCAGGTAAAATAAACTGCTGCAGCCTCTCCTAATTAGTATGTCTTTCCTCATTAATAACTTTTGCCCTTTGACCACACTTTGATATTTCCATGCCCACACATGGCCTGGTTTTCCTTTGTTCAATGTTAGAAGACATGAAATTGAAAAACAAGGAGTGTCAGGATATTTAGGGAACCATGATGTTTAAAAATCTTTTGAAAATGAAGAGAGACAACCCACTCCAAAAAAGACAGTGCAAAGATAGCTGAGTATGCTCACAAGCCTTGGAATTTGACAATCTGTTAAGGGATAGAAAAGCCTGCTGAGAGAAGGGTGTGACTGGTGGCTGGCTGGAAACCTGAACATAGTACTTTCATGAGGCGATGAGAATACATTCCAACAGTGTGTTACAGGTCCTACAAGGACATATATAAACACGGAAAGATAACAACATGATTCAGTAAGAAAATTACATACAGAGAAGTCATAATATAATACTGAATTCACTATTTATAGATCTAAAATCTCTAATGGGTCTGCACTGTTGCAGCAATGGGTAAGAGATCATATGCATACTGTGGACTTATCAGCTTTCTAAAACCACTCCCTTCCCTCTCTTGCATGGTCAGTTTTTGCCTAACCTTCTCTCAGGGCTTTGGTCATAGTTAAAGGTCATATCATACCAGTTTTACCCATGATTGATGCTACCCAGGCTCCCTTTTAACTAGTTTGCAACCTAGAAAACCTTTAATCATAGTAAAACTCATGCAGATGCTATCTTTAGCCGTGGTTAAGAGCATTAAGGAAAGACTGTCTAAATTTCCCCACAGCTGTGCCCACAACCTGCACCTGATTTTTTAGTCATGGTTAAAGTGTTACATCTGCACTATAGTATTGTGTTTACATTATAGTAAAAGAAAGGAGAGGCCTTTAATCACGTCCAAATATATTTTCTGTTGTTGTTTGAGAAGTCTCTGGTTTCATACATATTTGTGCTTTCACTGTGTCACGTAATTGAGAATTGCTGTGATGCAGAGTCAATGTAGCTCATATAAAATCAATGAGAACAATGTGTCCTCAAAACAGAAAAAATTTCACAATGTGGTGGCAATGACAATTTGCTTCTTCTTTCTCTTTTGCTCATAGGGCATATCGTTTAAATGGTCTCTGCAAGTGAGGAAAGTCTTAGTTCCACCTTGGTGAAGCAACAGCTCCCAGAGCAATGATGTTCAACGTGTACTCCCAGGATCCCTGAACATTGGCCATGCTGGTTGGGGCATCTGCACGAAAAAGTTCCAAACCCCCTGAGGAGCAAGAATTGAAACCACTATCATAGGAAGATCAATCATAACAGTTTCCCCTATTGCCTACTTCTTTTTTTTTGTTCACAGATAAGAGAGTGGGCTACTGTAACATAGCAATGCAGGGCTCCTTCCCACACCAGCAGCACAATCTTTGTCCCAATACATATAGAATAGAGCTGTAAGTAACTCCAAGGAGCATCCATTCCAACCCCCTGTCATGCAGGGATACACAATCAAAGCACTCCCAATAGATGGCCCTCAATTCCTGTTTAAAAACATCTGAAGAAGGAGAATCCACAACATTTTGAGGCAGCATATTCCACTGTTAAACTGCTCTTACTGTTTCAAAGTTCTTCCTAATGTTTAGGTGGAATTTATATGTTTGCCTCCCCCTTCCATTGTATAGCAAACTCTGGCAGAACACGGACACTCTCACCTAAGGATCCCACCACTTCTAGCCCATTAACCAGGCCATCATTGTGCTACCGTATCCTACCAACCCTCTCACAAGGTATGCGACATTCATAAATTGGACATAATGGCTGGAGAACTTGATCAAGGTCAAGCTGTCCTGAGACGTGTCCAGGGTCAAGCTGATCTGGGATGTATCATAAAGTCAAGAGAGGATTAGGCAATAAAACAGAAACCTTAAAGGATTTGTGCTAACCCTTTCACCACTCCAGGCTCTTTGCATTTTCAAATACAATGGAAGGCAAACTGCCCAGATGAAACAATCAGAGACCATCCCTTGATCTTGCCCTATGGACATCTTCCCTATACCCCCTATCTGACCAGACATCAAGAGATTATCATAACTCCCATCAATGTTTTGTCACCTCATAGTTAAAGCAATCAGCCCATTCTGGACCACTTTGTCAGTCCCGTGGGAAAGTCATTACAGCTTTGTCAATGTACCTCTTCAGGATGTGAAATACGGTATAAATACCCTAGCTTCGACCCCAGCCAAATTGCAGTATGTAGTATGTAGCATGTAGTGCCCAGACTGCTGTTCCTCCATGCTACCCTCAGACTCTGTCTGAGCCCCTCCACTTTGACCTCCTTCTTCAAAATTAGTAACTATCAACCTTTCCACCCCTAATCTTTCTCTATTCAGTCTTTCACACTTCACTTTTTGATAGCCTTGTGTGATTCTTAAGAGTGTTTTGTTTCTTGTATGTTTGTCAATTCTAATAAAATACTTTGCTTAATTTTAAACTGGAGTCCTCTCTACAGTTACTACTGGTATACACAGGTGAAAAGAGCCTGCTGCTACCCTCGTCTTGCAGGCCTTCTTTGAATTATAATTTTCCCAATTTCAAAGGAGACACTGGCATTGCAGGTGGACCTGAATGTCCCCCACCTCTGAATGTAGCAATTGTTGGTTAGGATCAAATCTAAAATAACTGATCCCCTTGTTACTTCTTCCACCTTCTGGACAATGAATTTGACACAAGATAAAGAGGAATTTATTGGACCTTACATTCTTGGCAGAGTTTCACCTCCAAAACATATCATGACAGTTGAAATCTCCCGTAACTCCCATACATCTCTCCCTTCTGAATATTTGTCCATCTCTTCCAGGAAAGTGTCATCTAAGTACTCAATCTCAATTTTTTATTCTAATGGATGAAGATGGCTGCAACATGGCTGCAAATATCAATTATCTTGTACGTTTTTTTTTTTTTTGGCTCATTTCTTTACAAAATCAAGAATTAGACCCTCAAAGACAATTTCCCCTCCAAATTCTGAGTGGAAAAGATGGAAAGGCAGCTGCCCCATTAAAGAACACTTGGCAGTTTTGGATGTGAGCTAATTTCCTGAACTTTCTTTCAGTTTCTACTGTTATTGGATTTGTTATTAGCCCTTTCCGCACCAGGCAATTAGAATGGGGCAGTGCATCCTCTTATGGAGGTCGTCTGCACCTTGGAGCAGACTAGGAGCGGACTACTTATCGGAGATCCGCACATCAGTCTGCTCCAAAACGACCCCAAGTGGTCCTCCAGCGTGTTTTCTAATGCAAAAAACAGGTCTTTATTTTCCTGGAACGCGCCGTTGTGTTCCTGCTCTATTGTGCAGATTTGCAGGCTTGCACCAATGTGAGCCTGCAATCTGTGGAGGGCGGGCTTTAGGCATGGCAAGCTTCAGCGGTTGGTCAGGACCCATGACCAACTGGAAGCCGCCATTTTGGAAGCTGGAAGCTGCCATTTTGAAAGCCGGAGCAGTGCGGATCTACAGACCTCACACTGCCCTGATTTGCCCTGGACAAAGGAAGAGCCCTGCGGAAGGACTTCAGGGACAGTCCGCATTGCTTCGGACCCCAGAAGAAGCGGTAGGTAATGGCACGGAGTGATGCCCTCGCCTCGTGCGGAAAGGGCCATTGTGTGTCTTCAAGTAGTTTCTGATAAATGGCAACCCTGAGCTGAGCTTATTACAAGTTTTTTCTTGGCAACATTTATTTAGCAGGGGTTTGCCTTTGGCATCCTCTGAGGCTGGGAGAGTGTGACTTGCCCAAGGTCACCCAGTAGGTATCCGTTGCCAAGCAGGTATTTGAACCCTGGTCTCCAGAGGCATAGTCCAACACTCAGCCAACTACAGTTATTTGTTGAAAATCTCATTTAACAATATAAATGCTGTTTCTCCCAAATATAGACAAAGAAAATTCCAAAAATATTTGAAGATTTTTAGAAGTCTACTTCAGTTCCCAAAGGCTTTGGTTGTTGTTAACTGGTGTCAAGTCGACCTTGACTTATGAGGACCCTATCAATGAAAGACCCTGCTTACGTCTTGCAGGATCAGGACTGTGTCTTCCTAGATTGGGTCTATCCTTCTGTAATGTGGTCTTCCTCTTTTTTTATTGCCTTCTACCTTGCTGTTGTTAGTGTTGCTGTTGATAGCCCAACTCTCAAACCATACCATACTGGCTCTGTAGAATATTAAAGACATAAATGGGGAACGAGAACCAGCAAAAGGAGGCAGAGCACAGCTAGCTATGGGAACAAGCCAAAGCAGGAAGAAAACTGAACCTGAGTTGTCATTTTAGATGTTATGCATTTGGACAGAAGAAAAATGGATTTTCCTAAATCAGTGGGTGTCTGCATCCAAATCACTGCTTATGGTGTTAGTTTTCTCACTGTGGGTAAGGCATGCATGCAAATAAAATAAAATAAAATCCATATGGTGTAATATTTTGGGCATGGGTACCTTTCTAGATGTAATATCTGCTGATTCAGTTATTGATTGGGACAATGCCATGGAATCAATTTTTCCTCAACTCAAGATTTAAAACTAATTAAGAAGGAGGCCTCAAACATAGAACAAGCCAGCCTTTCCACACCCTACCTTTTCCTGTAGTCTTCTGGTTGCGATCCTGGCAGTGCCTCTGCCAGGAAGAGAGCATGATGGAAATGCTCCCCCCTGTACTGGCCCAACTCCCTGTGAAAGGGACTGTGATAGGAAGCCTCTTCCGTCCACAGTGCAGCTGGGCTCTTTCCCATGCTGCGCTGAAGCAGGAAGTGCCTCCATCGTGTTTCCAGGCCTTTCACAGGGCAGGTAAATGCAGGGCCTCATGCAATTGGGGGTCATTGATGACTAAATTCCATCAATGATTTATTCCACAATTGCACCAGCTGGCAACTGGAGAAGAATGGCACCGTGACATCTTGTGGAAGCATCGTAGCAGTCCCGTTCCTCTTGCATCTCCATGCCAGGTCACAGGCCTCCTGCGGAAGGTTCTCATACTTATGCATACTAAGTTCTCATACTTATGCATAATAAGCTAAGACTGCTACAAGATGGGAAAAAATTCATTTGGTCTCCATCTTAAAGCAATTTGATCTCAGTCACACTCTTCTCAGATTAATTAGTGGATTGGAAGAGACTGCATGTTTCTCTGAATTTTCAGTGTAATTCTTGTCTAAGAAATTGCATGCAAAATATGTGCATGTGGCAACTATACGCATGCTGGTATGCAATTGTGTTTTTGTACATTTTTCTTGTTCTCTTTCAAATTGCAAAATAATGTAGAAACTAAGCAGAACAGACATTTGATTGAATCCATGCAAAACTGAAAAGGGTTATAAGAAAAATGATCCATTCATCCCAAGGACCAATAAACTAAATCAGAAGTGAGGAACGCATGACCTTCCAGGAACAAGTAGTCCAGGAGTCATCTGTGGAGACCTCATGCCCTCCTCAACAATCCCCAACTTCAAAAAATACTGCCAAAGAAACACACTACAGACTCTCCTGAAGCCTCTAAAAAGTGTGGTTTTGCACAAAATAGAGACCAGGACTGTTTTGTGGGAGGAAGCCACATTCAGCCTGTGTTGGGCTGGGAGGACCTGATTATGGTCCTCCACCCCCCATCCTCATAAGTCCACCCTTGAAGAAGATTAATAGAATGACTTTTAGAGCTTCATTTTGTGTAGGCAGCACATTTTGCATGTGCTCTTTTCCACTTGTGGCATTTTCAGTTTTGTGAAATTGTATGTATCAGATATACGAGAAGATAAATGAAACATACATTTCTTGGAAAGAATTTTACATAGAAAAAATAATACATTTTATTTTTTATTATTTTATTTTATTTATTTTATTTTATATGCACATCTTTATTTTTACATCTACAAAACTTAATACAGTGCATTGATTTCACTGGAAATTAGGCATGTTAACACAGGGGATTTGGGAGCATTTATATATCTACACTCTTGAAACAAATTATAACACGAATCCGTAAGTCGTAGATCAGGGCATTAGGTGGCCCATGCATAGCTCCATGTCTCACTCTGTTCTAAATGTGGAGGTGAGGAAATCATATTATATTGTTTCAAGATGAGCAAAGTTCAAAGAATAATCAAATGCATTTTCAGAGGATCAAATGTATTTTTTAAAACTCAGTGCTGTTACACATCATTTTGAAATTTAATCCAGGAAGGAAAAGAAGTGGGCCATTATTTTTATAATCCTGGAACTATAGTATCATTACCAAAGGGGCAGCTGTGTTAATAAAGAATCTAAATACCCTAAAGGCACCAGATCCTGTCTGATCTTGGAAGCAGGGTCAGCCCTGGGTAGTACTTGGATAGGAGACCACCAACTAATACCAGGTGCTGTAGGCTATATTTCAGAGGAAGGGATTGGAAGAACCACCTGAGTATTCCTTGCCTAGGAAAACCCTACGAAATTCATGGAGTTGCCATAAGTTGACAGGTGACTTGAAGATGCATGTGTGTTACTGCAGGTTAGACCTACTTGGAGATACCCCTAGATATCATTTTGATATCAATAATCTGGCACTCTTCTACCACCCCTCTCCACGTGTTTGTGAGGCCCCCAAACAAGCACAGACTAGACTCAGCCACTAATTGCTGGACCTTCCATTCTCCACCCAGGCAGGCCAGAAATAGCCAGATCCTTGCTTTAGGAGATCTCTCTGCAAACAACTTCATTATGTATGCATGCTGTTTACAAAGGACTCCCTGCCCCAAGCTGGCAAGCTGAATACTCAACTACCAAGCACTCTGCATTTGCATACTGGCTCTTTGTCAATTCGGACTTAACTCAATCATGCTAAATTCTGACCTTTCCAAAGCTTTGTCCCAATCCTAAATCACATTGTTTTCCCCAAGTATGGCATAGCCTGCAGTCACATTTCTCTCTATAAAAACCCGATTCCGAGACCTTCCTCGGATCGCTCCCGAGTTCCAGACCGTCTTGCTGCCGCTTTGCCTGGCGAGCGTCCCCTCAGCCCCATGTGCTCAGCTACATCGCACCCCAGCATCGCTCTGTATCTTCTCTCCAGACTCCAGGAACAGGTTCCGTATCACCTGAATCAACTATCCCTCTCAAAAATCCCACTATCATACTCACACCTTTATTTCCTTTAGTTATCTGTGTGTTTGTGTTGCTTACGTTGTGTGCCTGTATTTAATAAAGATCATTCATTTAATTTCCAA
This sequence comes from Ctenosaura bakeri, assembly GCA_948474755.1. Lineage (NCBI taxonomy): Eukaryota > Metazoa > Chordata > Lepidosauria > Squamata > Iguanidae > Ctenosaura > Ctenosaura bakeri. The sequence goes on from CAOLHI010002025.1 coordinate 73,312, forward strand.
CACGGTTTGCTTCTTGACTTGGCCTGACCCCGTAAACATTGGGTTACAAGATCCTGCTGCGTTACCTTGCCTCTTGTTTTGCCAGCAGTGCTCTAAGCTAATTTCCCCCAAAGTGTGTTGTTGTTTGGTTATTTAGGTGTCCCTCCTGGGACCCCCAGTAAACAGGGTAACATGTGTGAACACACACACAGCTGTGTTAATGTGTTGCAGAAAGACAGCTAAAGCATCTTAAAGACTGGCCGATTTTTCATGGGCTAAGTTTTTGATTGAGAGCCAGTATGGTACAGTGGTTTGAGCACTGGACTACAAGTTGTTGCTGTTTTCTTCCTCTTCCTCCACCTACCCATAAACTGAAAAAAGCCACTTCTGAGTAGTTTCCCAATCTTGGCTGCCATTTGCTACACTAAACAACGAACAAACAAGAGAAATTAATATTATAGCTTGAATGACCCTGAAATAAAAATCAGTATTTGCAAAACTGACTGTTAAAACATTTTGTGGAACTATAAGAAAATATGATGTATTGGGAGGACAGGATGAAATAATATTCTTTGCAAAGCTACATGGAAATAAATAAAGGAAACAAACTATCAAAACCAATCAAACATTCAGGAGCTTTGAACAAAAAGGAACAACTCAATTTTTAATAGTAAAGGTTGACCTCTAGTGGCCTCTTCTGGGTATAACATTAGCAGTAGCACAAATTCTACTTGTAGCAAACTATAGTTGTAAATACTAGTCTGAAAGGTATATTTAGAAAGCAAAAAAATCTGGGTTATTCTGGAAGTTGATTGCCTGGTCTAGCTTTTTGTCTGTCATTAAGATTACCTACTTTCATAAACAATCTTTCAAAACTTTCAATACATTTTCATACCTGCTTTCATGAAGATAGCAAAATGAAGGTTTCTACCACTTTTTTTACAAATCTGGTCTGCATAGTGAATGAGAGTGGTTCTCTGTCCTTGTCTCTTTTATTCTGAGGGACAGAGGGCTTTTTGCCTTTTGTCAGCTAATTGGTATCTAGCTGGGTTTACCTCTAATCAACTTCTGGTTACTTGGGCTTTCAACTCATATATGTTGATATTGGTAGACTAACATCAACACTGTACTTAAGTATTCTTAAGGACTGGAATTTCAATAAATTTATAGTGGGAGAGTAAGCATCTGGCTTTATATGTTTTTATGCTAGTTATTAGTCTACAAGGAAGTACTATGCCTATTTGTAGGGCTGACAATAGAAGTTCACCAGAACCCATTGACATTTCCAATCTATACCTGTATCTTTTACCATAGACAAAGAAAGATACCTTGCTTTGATATCTAGATTACATAGTCTTGGGTGAAATGGGTGAAATATGCATTATATATATATATATATATATATATATATATAAAAGGTACATTTCTCAAACTTGGTACTCATAGTTCATTGCCCATAACCAAGGCAACATAAATACAACAGGCAATTCATACTCTCAACTCTCAAAATAATCTCCTAGCATTTATTGATACCTAAACACTACCTCCACTCTTACCTATACTTCTAACATTTTTATACATCTGTCTCACACCCACTATCAGACTTCTGCATTAGTAAAATTATCTTGGGTCCACCTTGCCAAATTTTTGAAATATGAAATCCTAACGACACAGTTTACTTGAAAATCATTCACCCACCACTTAACCTAAATTTAATGTCATCCCTATTTAGGAGCATGGCCTATGTACCTGCAATGTCATCAGCACAGGATACATCAGTCAGTCAACTGTATGCCAACTTCAACAAATTCCAAGTTATTAAGGTTGCCTTGTCACCTGCAGGTCAACATCTAAGGTATACTCAGACTTCTAGCAGAGTGTTCGAAGTCTACAGCCTAGCTACACTACTTATTTTTAGTGTCAGGCTCCTTCCTTTACCTATCAACATCACCCCACTTATGAAGTGGAAGCACTACTCCAATGTGCAATTGTGTGCATGATCTTTCCCTTAAAGAAACAGGTGGACTGTGGGCTGAATTGACCCTCCATGAAGGAAGGAAATGAGGTGCCAATTGTGCTTTATCTTTGAGAGTCTCACCTGCCTAAATGTTATTCCTGATCTCCCAACCTTCAGAATAGTGTGTAGACACCAATTTGTGTAGAGCAGCCATTTCATAATGTCACCAGTATAAAGTGTAGAGAAAACACTGATACTCACTATCCCACCAAATGAAGTAGACATGGTGTTGATGTTAACGTACAAATTTGAACTAATCCAAAGAGATAATTTTCCAAAGAACATGTGCAGGGACAACTTCCTGTGAGTCAAAGGAATAAACTGCAGACAACTAAAGTCAGCCCTCCACATTTGTGGGTTTGATTTTCACAATTTGATTATTTGTGAGTTTCTTCAACCCCTGCTTCACCTCCCACCTCGGGCACTTCTTTTCTGGAGGAAGCTTCCCTCTCATACCTCCAACCAGGACATACAATCGTCCTTCTCCTCCTCCTCCAGCCACTGCCTAGCCAGCCAAGGACAGCTCACAGCCCAATTTCTCAGTACCACAAACCCTTTCCTGATGCCTCCTACCCATCCAAGGAAGGAGATGGGAAAGAAAGGAAGTATAGGGCCACTATGCTTACACGCCTCCTTTCCCTTCTGTTTTGGACCCTGGGTGCCTGTTCCCCCCCCACCATGTTTTGGCCTCCCCCCTATATTTATACACACACACATGTTGGTATTTGCAATTTTTCCACTTTAGCAGGGGCTCTGCACCCCTAACCCTGGGGGCCAACTGTACACTTTCTTACCTGCTGTTAACGATCTTTCTCAAAATCTCCCACTCTTGTTGGTCAGAAGAATCAGATAGCAGATCATCCATGAAAGCATCCTTTCTTTATTTTAGTGTGCCTTACGTACAAACCCAGGGAAACATATCTTGTTGGAGAATGGTGACTGTTTTTTTTCCCTTTTCTAATTTGGAAAATAGTGTCCCATTCAGTCCAATATTTGGGGAAAGCTCTTACAATTCAACAAGAAAAGATCTTGTTATTTGTGGTTTGAAAATTTACCTGTACTTTCTATGGCTGAACCACACAGCTCAGAGCACACCACAGTAATACCACAAAGATGGGCCTGACTTGTTTATGCTGCAGTCTGTAGGTGTAAATGGAAGTCATGATTGGGCTGCAGATTTAGTGTTATCTGTGAATTCATTTCTGTTGAGAGCATGTGTGTATGGAAGTCCTGAGTTTTTATGCACGTCTGTGTACACACTTCTGTAATGTAATTCTTGAATGGATCTTTTATATTTTACCCAAGTATACATCATTTTTTTTCTGCTGAAAATTTTGATATGTTTAAATAGCCATTTGTTTACAGCATCAAAAAGGCATACAAGTTAGATTTTACTTAGTTTTCAAATACAAAGGACTCACCCCACCCTGAAGTCTATGCCTTGAAAAACAGCAAGGCAAACTTTCGAGGGTCTGAATTGTACTTCTGTTTCCAAATTAATCTCAAATTGGCTTCCAGACTGGTTTAATATCTGGGCTAGATACAACAAAGTTGATTCAAAACTGGCAGTGTTTTGTGCTGTTTTCAAAATTGGGAACCCATTGATTGCAGCTTTTCTTCACTCAATTTTCTTCTTCATGTATACATATACTAACTTTTATTCCCTCCAGGTTTAAAAAAGGTTATAAAAGAAAGAAGCCTTTGAACACCAGATTCTGGAGTTTTGATTGAGGGAGTGCTACTGTGCTCATGTTTTGTTTGTTTTGCTTAGCACAGGTGTCTGATCAACCATGGTGAGTAGCAGTACTAAATACACCTTTGGTCTATATTTGGCATGACCTTATTCTTAGGGCAGTGCAATAGGCTGAAGATTAAGAGACCTGTTATGACAGATAAACTTTTGGCAGCAAGATACAAGTAGTATTTTCTGTTGACATGGCTTTGTTTGCATATCTAGATGGAGAAAGAAGAAATGTAAAACAGGTCAAAAGGCAAGCATATAGATGAAGCAAACTGCTAATACGTGAACACCAGTGCCATAAGACACCTGTTAACCTAGTGCCATCAGACTGTATTTTTGTTGTCATCTACCAGCAGGGCTATCCATCTGGACTCCATCAGTACCAGGACATGGTGGAGATGGGCTGAGATTAGACTATATGCTGGGTATAAAATTGCCTTTGATGGCAAAACTTATACATTTATACTTTTTCAACATACCAGGGCAGCTAATCTGTTTTCATCCTTGCTTTCTCTTCTGGTCTTCATGCATGCTCAGTAAGTGATTCTGGAAGCAGCTTTTTACCTTGCATGTTGTACACAGGCATACACAGCAACAGTAAGATCAGCTAGGGTAGAATTCCACTCTTTCCCAGGTCAAGCTTCAGTGCACAAACAGCGCTGCAACCCAACACTGAAAGTCTGTCTTTCTCCAGCTCTCCTTCACCATCCATCCAATGTCAATCCTGCAAAACAGTAAGACTTGTAGCTAGACAGCAGACCAGGAGAAATGGGAACTGGACTGGGTTCCTCTTAAAGGGCTTTCTGAAAAGGAGTTTCTGGGCCTTTCTGCACTACACTGTTCTAGTGCTATTATTCCACTTTCAACATCCTATGGAATCCTGGGGTTTGCAGTTTAGGGAAAGGCGTTTAGAATTCTCAGCCAGAGAAGTCTTTGGCCTCAGTAAACTACAAATCCCAGAATTCCACAGGATGTTGAAAGTGGAATAATAGCACTAGAACAGTGTAGCGCAGTGGTTAAATGCCAGTACTGCAGCCACAAGGTTGTGAGTTCGATCCTGCCGGGCTTCAGGTTGACTCATCCTTCCATCCTTCCACAGGTGGGTAAAATGAGTACCCAGCTTGTTGGGGGGGCAATTAGCTAAAAACACATTGTAATACATGCTATTTGTAATGTATAATGTATTTCATGTTGTTCGCTGCCTCGATCCATGTAGAGAGGTGGGATACAAATAAATAAATATTATATCATCATCATCATCTTTTTATTTGTTCCCCGCCTCGAGCCATGGCTCGAAGCGGGGTACAACACAGATAAAATTAAAAACAAATTAAAAATAAATTTATCAGAGGTTTTATTAACTGAGCTATGCCAGTACTGTGGAAATGGATGCTTGAGGAGTGGAGGGAGAAGGCTCGGCTGAACAGAACCTTCAACAGGAACACTCCGCTAAAGCTCCTGTTTTTAACGTTTCCCCTTGTGAAACGTACACCCCCAGGCCATTTCCGCACTAGTCTGTTATAGCGCGATGATTCCACTTTCACATCCTCTGGAATCCTGGGGTTTGCAGTTTCGGGAGGGGCCAGCCGGCCCCTCCCGAAACTGCAAACCCCAGGATTCCAGAGGATGTTGAAAGTGGAATCATCGCGCTATAACAGGCTAGTGTGGAAATAGCCCCAGAAAGCTTCTACGCAATGCTTTTTGAGAACGCTGACAGACAAGTAGGGGGTCCTTTTGGAAGCACAAAACTGGCTTGTCGGCGACAGTTTTCCCTCCAGTGCCCAATTTCCTCCCTCTCTGAACCATTTCAGCTACGACGACAACAGCCAAAGACAGTTCCATGGCCACGTTGTAGCCGAGCTATAGCTACGGAAGTCGGCGGAACTATATATGACCACCCCCATTCCAAGCCGAACCTTTTAAAGGCGTACCTCCTGCGGCCTGAAGACGCGAGTTGTAAAAGTCTTGGCTGGGGCGGGAAGTGGGGAACTGTTTACCGTGGCCCCAAAGAGCCGGAAGTGGTGGGGCCGCGCGTCTCTCTCTCCCTCTTTCTTTCCACGTCCCTGCGTCGCTCGGTTGCCTAGGTTTCCGGGAGCTGCGGCGGGGGAGGGGGGCGAGGGCTGCCTGGGCTGTTCCCGCCTCGCGCTCCACGAAGCAACGCCCCCCACCGGAACCGCCACCATCCTCATGGCTTCGGCCTGGGTGGGGATGAGCGAGCGCGAGCGGGACGGTTGCCGGGAGCTGCTGGAACTCCTCCACACCGACGACCTCCTGGCTCTCACGGACACGGTGACCAACCGCCTCGTCCAGCCCGACAACCGCCAAGGTAAAGGCAGCGCCTCTGTTTGGAGTGGGAGGGGGCGTCAGAAAGGACCCCCTGGTCTACTTCCTGGAGGCATAGTGGGGGCTGCGCTTGTCGCCTCCTTGGCAGCACCGCCAGATGCTGCCTAATTCGGGATTAATCCGTGTTACGGAGCAGGTGCCCGCCCCGCCCCCGTTGGTATGCCAAACGACCCCTTTCACAACTACACAGTTACAGAATGCCAGGGCTTTATCCCATGGAGCCCTGGGATTTGCAGTTTAGCATTCCTAGCCAGGGAGCTTAGTGCCTGACTGGAACTACTAATCCCAGGATTCCATGGGATACAGCCAGGGCAGTTAAAGAGGAGTCATAGCACTATAACTGCGTAGTGTGAATAGGTCTGAAGTCACACAAATAGATTAGGATTCTCCACCTGTGTTGTTCTGTGTAGCTTTAAATATTTTATATTGTCTGGGCCTCCTGTGACTCTGTATCTTTGAGGTTTCCTCATACTGTCATCTTCCTTTCTTTTTTAATTTAATTAATTTTAATTTTATTTATTTGTATCCCTCCTCTCCATATGGATCGAGGCGGCGAACAACTTAGAAATAGCATTGTATTTCGATATATTTTTCTATACATGCCCCCAACAAGCTGGGTACTCATTTTACCGACCTGCGAAAGGATGGAAGGCTGAGTCAACCTTGGAGCCCGGCAGGATCGAACTCATAACCTTGTGGCTTGCAGTACTGGCATTTAACCACTGCGCCACCAGGGCTCCCTATTTATTTATTTAATTAATTAATTAAATTAATATTTGATCCTATATGTATAGCATTTCCTCCTTCATAGGTTCCAGTATTAGTTTGGAATTAGTCCTGAAATGATCGCCCTGATCCTGTGAACTGTATGAAGCAGCTTTTGAAGTACGTTTTGTGTCAAACTGCTTTTGAAGTTCCTTGAAAAATTAATAACTTTTCCTTGCAGAACCTGCAGGAAAGGGTGGTTGTGGTGAGTCTCTACACCTGCCAGTCCAAAGCTTGCTTTTTATGTCACATCTTTGGTTGGTGATGGCTACTTTGTATAATGTCTTCCAAAGAGTGAATGAGAAAGATATGAAATTTATTGTTACTTGTGCAGTCATGTATCTATCTAGTGTCTTCAGTTACGAACACAAAAAGAAGACAGCAATACTTTATGGATGTTTTGAAACTTCTGAAGCTATTTTATTGGCTACTTTGCTTTGAGTGCTTTTTAGCAATACTGGCTGGAATTCAAAAAATGCATACAGAGCCTTATATGCCATTTCCCCATAGCAGGTGGTTCTTTTGCAAAAACAAGTGCCTAGTCTCATTGGCACACATAAACACCAAAGCTAACAACTGCAACCAAAGTTGTGTCTGCAGGGGTGCTATTTTGATTCCAGTATCTCTGTCATCATCTTATATTGTTCTAAGAGGGCACAATCACAAAAAATATTTTAGGGAAGAAGTCAGCTTGCCTAGAAATTATGTCTTGACAAAATCTTGGGTCTGAATTTGTGTTCTTGCTGGCTACAATCTTGTTGTTGTATTACTGAGTGATGTTGGCCATGTTCTGACAAGATGCTTGTTTGAGAGCCTTTGTTAAATAAATATGCTGTTGATGTGTTAAGTTCATATTTCTTCCAAGTATGAGGCAATGCCCTGTTCTGCTAATAGTTGGAAATAATATCTCAAATGTGTCCAGATGTAAAGCTAGCCATTATGATAAAGCCTCATTGTCTGGTGACCATTATTACATGAGCAATGATTTCGTACAGCTAGAGGGTAATAGTGACATCCAGGCTGCTTAAAAGGTAAAGTTTGTGACATATTTGTTGTATATAAATAGAAACTGAAATACTTGAAGAGTAAAGGAAGTATGGTTCCTCACACATGTTCAGACTCATATATGGGAGAGGGTACAATCTTGTGGAATCATATAAAGCTCTAAAGTCCCTTGACCCCATTACAAGGTGAACTGCCCTTTGCCCCTTTTTTTTCCCCCCTGATTACTTAGACGTCAGCAACTTTTTTTTTTTTTGGAATCTATTTTTTATTATATATAAATAATAAAGTTTTTCAGGTTGTCATTACATCTATATCTCATCTGTAACTGGTTTGATCCATATGTCCAAATACATACATCCTTTTAGTTCGACAAACAAAAGCTCAATTGTATTATCTTATTTAGATATTAACATATTCTTTTTTACATATTTCTACTCAGCTTGATCAACATTTTGTACCCCCCTTTTAGTCTGTAAGACTAGCTACCGTTAGATCTCCCCATCTGCTTCTTATATAATTTATTAAGGGATCCCATGCTTTTGTATAGGAGCTCATCAGTGTTCCTCTTATTGACATAATCTGTCCGTTACTGCCATGTCTAGAAGTTTAGTTCGCCATTCTTCTTCATTGGGGATATCAGGTTGCTTCCAGTTTTTTGCATATGTAATTCTAGCTGCAGTGGTCATATAAAATAATAGTCTCCCATATTTTTTTCCACACTTCCATCCATCACACCCAACAGATACAATTCTGGTTTCGTTTTCAACCTTGTACCCAAAATTTTTTCTATTAACATGTGGATTATTTTCCAATATTTTTTAGCTTTGGGGTCATCAGCAACTTTTTGTTCACTAGTCCAATTTTTCCCCTTTCTCCAGATTTCAGTACTTCCTCCAGGAGAAGAGCTACACTATTATAGAACCCAGCGAATTAGGGATTTCACTCTGCATAAGTACAATCGAGGAAGGCCTAAATATCCTAAGAGGCACCAGATCCTGTCTGATCATAGAAGATAAGCAGGGTCAATCCTGTTTAGTATTTGGATGGGAGACTGCCAATGAATACCAGGTGCTGTAGACTATATTTCAGAGGAATACCATGTCTGGCAAAACCATGTCTGAGTATTCCTTGTCTAAGAAAAGCCTATGAAATTCATGGGGTGAGCATAGAGTGACTTGAAGACAGATCTACACACAAGTGCAACTGAAATTCAGTTTATAAGAAGCAAAAACATTTTGCTGAGAATCAACCTGCTCTGGAACAGTTAAATCCCAACCTTTGGAGAATATTCTTATTCACTGCATTTTTTGAAGACAAGAAGCCCACCATTAATAAAGTGTGATTGCCCTTAAAGAGATGAAGAGTACATTGCTGGTTCAAGGAGAACAATTTTGCCTAAACTGGTCCTTAACATTAATAATTTTTAGAACAGAATTGGGGTTTCAGTCAGGAACTACTCAGCGATCAAGAGCTTTCCTGGGATAGGTGTCACTGATTGCAACCAACATGTGGAACATCTGCTCATTAGGAGCCATGGGGCATGGACCCATGATACATATTGAGAGAAGATATTCTCTGTATATCAGTAGTAGGACAAATGCCACTGAACTTCATCCTAGAGTTACTAAACCATTCAAGTCTTAGAATCCTAGTAATCATTTTTACTTTCTCCCGTGTAGAGATAATCCTACTACCTGTTAAAACTTGCCTAAGATTAGGCTTTCTTGGATGAGTAGAAATATAAAGGAGGAGGGCAATAGTGACAAAACCTGGAATTTGTATAATAATTCAAAAAATTTTGAGGTTTTTCAGATGAATTACATGTACACTCAAAAATAGCAAGTTCTTCTGTGTATTATTGAGTTCAAGCAACATATCTGTTTCTTACTTTATTTTCAGAAGCCATACATGCAATCTTACTATACAGCCAAAGTGCAGAAGAGCTGTTGAAGAGAAAGAAAGTATTGCGAGAGATAATCTTCAAGTACCTGGCAGAAAAAGGAGTTGTGGTGCCTCCTTCTTCTGAAAAACACCAGCTTGTTAATCATGCAAAGCAGTACTGGTGTAGACAGCTGAAGAATTCTGCCTCAGATGAAAAATGTGCTGAACCTAAAGTGGAAGTAAGATTTATCATTTCATGCTTCTTAGAAATGCAAAACATTATTTGTTGACAATTACAGTGACTTGCTAATACATGAATTAATTGTTCAAATTTTCTGCGACAGAGTGGTATTGGGGACATATCCTTCAGTTGTAAATGTGTTATGTAACAGCGTTTTTTTACATCAGAAACCCAATACAGTAGAAATATAACTTCCTTTCTGTCTCTTTCACATTCTTGATACTTTGGAGGTGGTAGGATGGTTCACTTCTAAATGAGGAAGAAGCTTCTGTGAGTGAATCATGTGGAAGCTTGACAAATACTGGGAGGCTTTTAAAAATATATCTTATTTTTATTTATTTATTTATTTGTATCCCACCTCTCCATATGGATCGAGGCGGCGAACAACTTAGAAATAGCATGTATTTCGATACATTTTTCTATACATGCCCCCAACAAGCTGGGTACTCATTTTACCGACCTACGGAAGGATGGAGGGCTGAGTCAACCTTGGAGCCTGGCAGGATCGAACTCGTAACCTTGTGGCTTGTGTTACTGGCATTTAACCACTGCGCCACCAGGTTAGAGGTTCAGTTTTAGAAAAGTAACTGGGTATTCTCTCAGCTATGATAAAATTAAGTTGACCTTAGCTGTATTCCTGTTCTGTTTCTTTTTAGTTGTCTGTCAAATGAAGATCCTTTTTCCAGTACATCTGATATTTTATGGGCCTGATGCCTTGGGGAGGGGGGGTAGTAGAATCCTTGCATTTGAGGGTGGGTGGGATTAGGGTGAAAAACATCAAAGTTACCTGTAGGAGAAGAGGGCTGGTTCTCATTGAAATCATAAAAGAATTTTAAAAAAAGTGAAACTATTAGCAGTGTATGAAAAATGAAACTAATGTAAACCAAATAGATGAAAAACAAAAGAAGAACTTTTCCTGGTACACTCCTAATATGTGTTAGCTATTCATTATTAGTTGACTGACTAGACAGCAATGAAAGGTTTCAGAAGTTAGTCTCATACAGCTGTGCATCATGTTCCTTGAACAATGCCCCTTTGACGTACTTAAAAATTAAAAGAAGTCATTTTTCAAAAAATTTAACCTTTTTTTACTGGGTTTTTGGGAATTATCTTTCTTAAAATCTTTTGTAATAGGTTTAGTTGATATGAAAGGAGGCAATATTAACACATTTGGAAAGCTGAACAGTTCTTTATAATCCTAGCACATTTAGATAGTTCACTAGATCTAGCTGTGAAGAGTCTTTCCACTATTACCTTTCCCATTCTGAGATTGGTAAGAGGCTGATTCATTTCATTGAGCTATGGTTTTAAAGAATGCCTAGTATAACAGCCCAGTAGATACTATTGAATATATTTATTGCAGAAATGTTAAAATATCTCAAATAGTATATATTATGTCACCACAAAACTGAACCATACTTAAAGAGGTGATGTAGCAGTAGATGTGGTGGCTGGACACCCATCTTGATCAATTTTTTTTTCCAGTACTTAATTTCAGCTTGGTTTCTTGCACTTCTCAAATCCAATAATACTCCGTTTATTTTATTTCTCATATTATGATTTATACAAAGACAATGAAGAGCCAGACTTGCTCAAGTAACTAAGACAGAAGAATAGCTTGCAAACTTATTGCTGAGTAGATTGAAATTATAATAAGTTAGAGCTTGATTGGAGCTTAGCCTGGACGGTGACTGAGAAGGTGAACAAATGATGGTTTGTTTACCTGTGTAGAGCTTTCTTCTGTTTAATAAAGTGTTCCCAAGTAAACTGTTTCTTTACAGAGCCCTGTCATTTGGTATATCTAGCTGTAGAAAACATTTCAAAACAGATTAGGTCTATTTTACTTTGTGTTCCACATCTGATGCATTTCTAGGATCCTCACCATAAATTTAACTTACTGGAAAGCACCTATCTTGTTATTTCTTAAAATTAAAAGTTCCTCCTGTTGTTTTGCAGCAACCTGAAGAAGGAGAAAAACATGGAGGAGACAAACAAGACAATGACAATGAGTGTTACGGTTTGGGAGAGGAGTTTTGTCAGTGGTTCTTTGGAATTTTGAATTCTCAAAACCCTTTGATTGGACAGTCACAAGAAGAATGGGGACCTCAACACTTCTGGGATGATGTAAAACTAAAGTTTTGTTACAATACTTTAGAACAAAACATAGAAGAATTTGTTGGTGCAGAATTGGTGAGCCTTCGCTTATTGTCCTTGGTGAGAGAGGAATACCTCTTCCTGAACCCCAACTTGAATGCTGGAGGCCTGAGGTGCACAGTTTCACGACATGGGTTAGTTGTGGTGGCAGTAGCTGGCACAGTTCACAGAAATACTTGCTGTTTAGGAATCTTTGAACAAATCTTTGGACTCATCCGCTGCCCATTTAGGGAAAATACATGGAAAATCAAGTTTGTGAATCTAAAGATTGTGGGTCAGAATGCCATAGAACCTGGGACTGAAATAGAAAGACCATGCATAAAATATGGACGAGAAGAACTCCTGGATATATGTGTGCCCAAGGAACTTGCCTTGGTAGAACCTCAAAAATTCTGAGCACTTTGCACAACTGCAAGAGGAAAGTTTGTGGGCCTTGGAAAATACAGCACATAGGCATACATGAGAGTTCAAATAAGTGGTTTGCTTGTGTTTCTTGAGCCAGATTTTTGAATTGAGTGACAAAGTAAAAGAATTGCCTAAACTAGGGAGTGGCAGTTGATGGCTGGTGGGCTGACATGTTTATGATGATGCTTTCCAATTGAAAAGTAATGGGCACAGAGTTCCCATCCATCCTGATCCTCTGGAATTTTCCTCTTTTCTTCAGAGTATCCCCTTACTTTGCCATTCTGATTTCCTAATTACCAGAGTTGTTGTAACTTTGTCTTGTTAATGTTTAAGCTGATATATTTAAACTATCTGCTGAGAGGGATTAGAACCTCAACCAGCTGTCAAGACGGGAGAATAAAAGAGACAGACAGACAGACAGAGTGCATGCACAAGAGTAACAGTAATTCAAAATGTTCATCTCCTGTCATGAACAGCTGGCTTGAGGGGATGAACCCAGAAGTAGTGTATTGCTCCTTCTACCTTACTACACTGACTGTTCACTGTTGAGTATCAACCCCAGAGTTCCACTTGTTCTGTGAACTATGTTGAAGTTATGGATGTTTTACTTCTTGTTCTGTACAATTACTGCTTTATATGGCTATTCACACACACATTTCCCCCTCTGCTTTTAGTAAAAGGTAAAATGAAGCTGGAAAAAAAACAGGAATATTATTTTGGACTGCTATTGTATCAAACATCTTTTGTTTTGTTTTTCGTTTTTTAACCTAGTGCAAATGTAGTTCTCAAACTAATTATTTTCATAGTTTTCTTAATGCTTCGAATTTCTTGTTTTTGAATTACATTCTGATTTTTTTTCTTTAGCAATAAACCTTTAAAACTTTGATTAAACTTAATTTTATTATTTCTAAATTAATGACAGTGTTTAAAAATCCTGAAATTCTTGCAATTTTTGAGCACTGTTTTTTTTACAATTATGCATTAGAGAAAGGGCCCTATTTATTGCTTTGCCAGAGGAAAAACTACTTTCCAAACAAAAATAGGAATAATAATTCTTAAAACAAAACAAAAATATGTAAGCCATATGTATAGTTGGAAGAATTAAAGCAAAATGCTTGCTATAGAAGATGGATTTGTTTTATTTCATGATCAGATTCGATAAAGTCAGTTTATTTGTAATTATGCTTTGGTATCTTTACCATGCCAGTGATAATGATAGTAGTAGTAATATGGAAGACCATAGTTGCCAACCTCTGGTCTAAATGACATAGACTTATTAAATTATGCATTTAAATTATTTCTTTCATTTTCACATACATGTGCAACTAAAACCTATCATGGTTGGATCCCCTTATGAGGCTGGATCCCCTTATGAGATAGTTGAAGTATTATATAGACAGCTGCCCTAACAAGTACATCCCAAGGCTTTGTTTCATATCTAAAGGCACTTAGCAGTAGTGCAGAACTTTGGAGTGTTCAGAGAGCTTCAGGTATTATACACAGCCTTCCTGTAATCCTCACAAAACCTTGTATAAGATAGGTCAGCATTAGCTAGATGCCAGGATGGGGACAGGGCTAAGGCTGGGAAGAGGTAGCTTTAAGAAATTCACTGATAAATTAATGAGATGAAATTGAAATTATAATAATCTAGTTCATAGCTCTAACAGCAGTATCATTTTAACAAAAAGCCTGCACCTCAATTTAATATAACTGACTTCTGATAACAAAGGGTACATCTGAAAGAAATGTCAGCAAAACGTTTTGCAGCAACACGCCAAGCATATAGCAAGGTACTCCTTTACTTAAAAACCAGAACCACCAAAACAGCTTGAGGGGACTGCATGTTGCCCTGGGGTCATACTTTGTACACTTCTTTCTTTGAATATGAAGAATCACATCTGTAATCCTTAAGTGGACAATTTATCACTTCTGTGTGGAATGGTTTTACGTACTGGCAGAAAGTGAAAGCTTCAAAGCTACACGAATGAATTTTGCTCAAGTGATTGTGCAATAATCTTTGTGGAATGTGGCAGCTGCAGTTTCACAAGTGAGATACATAAGATTATTTTCAATCAGTGGAGGAAATAACTGATTAAATAAATCATGCCCCCTACCTGTATGGTTCACTTTACCTCCCCCCCCCGCCGAATGACCAAGATTTGAGAGAGCCAGTGTGGTGTAGTGGTTTCAATGTTGGACTGTTATTCTGGAGACCAGAGTTTGAATCCCTGGTCAGCCATGGAACCCACTGGGTGACTTTGAACAAAGCATATTCTTTGAAGCTGAGAGGAAGGTGAAGGCAACCACCTTCTATAGAAATCCTACCAAGAAAACCCTGTGATAGGTTTGCCTTAGGGTCACCATAAGTTGGAAACAACTTGGAAGTGCATGATTACAAAATTGCCTTAGGGTTACCATAAGTCTTGACTTGAAGGCACCACCACCAACATGCTTGTATATAAAATTGCACACAAAGACATATTTTAATTTTCTATGTTTGTTTTAGACCTGAATCTTCTGCAACACAGCTGCAAACATAAACATAGGTACCTGGGAATAAATGAGCCTAATAGATGCATGTAAAAGCATAATTATTGTGTTGTGAAATGTTTGTGGTAAGACACTGGACAACTTTTTACTGATCCTTGATTTAAAATATGGTATACAACCAATGAATACTTTAGGCTATATTTCAAAGGAAGAAACCGGCAAAACTGCCTCTGAATATTCCTTGCCTAAGAAAACCTTATGAAATGTACAGAGTTGCCATAAGTCAACAGATGACTTGAAGGTACATGCACACACAGAGAGAAGTAGCCAAGACAAGAAAAAATTTTCCGTGCCAGAATTTGGCTCAAGGACCATACATTGGCCATTGGCATATTGAGCAGAAATTGGAGAGCATCTTTGATATTTCTACATCTTTGTGCTTTCCTTATTGGAAACTTATTTCCTTTACCCAAGTGTCTTAGTTGCCATTTACCATTGCTACATGCTACTTTTGTATTTTTTTTAAAAAAGGCAGAAATACTTAATTCAGTTTCTGGGTTTTCTCCATCTCTTCTTCCAGTAATCTCCATCTGATTTCTTTGAGGGAGGGGCATACTGTATAATTGTAGTTGCATAAATGGTGGGGAAATTGGTTGGCATTACACTGAAGTTTCATTTATACTAGGATAAATATCTCTGTGTGGAAAACACATCAACTAATATTAGGACAGAAAAAGCCCCCCCCATAAGCCCCCACCCACCTTGTTTTGTTTGACACCTCCCATCAGCTCTATGGCTAATGTCTAGGAATGGTGGAAGTCTGGAAGCTTAAACATCTGGAGAAACTGCTGTTATATAAAACTAGTTTAGATAGCAATTATATGTAAGTCTGGCTTGTGAATCATGGATAATTTGAGGGATCTCTGCATGATTTCAACTACAATGAATGTTATCCAAATAATGTGTTGTATTTCACCTTGGAAAACTATAAAGAGCAACTATTTTGTAATATTTTGCTGTGGGCACCTTACATCATCACATGAGTGTAAAAGACTCTTGATACTAGTGAGATCTCAAAATAAAAGTCAAGATATTCCCCTCTGGCATGTGGAAGATAGGTGGCTTTGGATCAAATGTCTTACAGTCGGTGAAAAGAAGAGCTTCTGCTGCTGGCTTACTATTACTGGGCTCAGTAATGCTGCATAATCAGAGAAAGATCCTGGCCTGATCTGCACAATAAACTTCAAGAGTGAGGGATCTGAAGAGCCCTTTGTATGGATGGCTGCTGCCACCACTGGTCAGAGTGGGGTAATCACATTTTGCTGTTTTCTTTCCAGAAACTAGATGCCACAAGCCCACCTCCTACTGTGCTGGCAGTGTTTTTGCTGATTGATGGTGTGTGGGAATGTTTCTTTCGTTGGAATTCCAAAATTGGGTGGAAAGAGACAAAACTTGCTCTGTTTCCTCTTTTGCAATTCCTATGTTACATAGTAAAGAACGCCTAAGGCTGGCATCCTAAAACACATAAAACGTTTAAGGCAGAAAAAAACTCAGAGCCATAGAATATTTGTGGGACCTACAGCAGCAGTGGTTTTGAAATTATGCCCTCTGGAAGCATGGATATAGGACACCCACAGGGAATGGCTTTTGGTCAAAATGTGTAGGCAATTTAAGATTATATATGCTTTAAAGTATGTGTGAGATGGACACTTTGAAATTCACTGATGATTTTTTTCCACTTTAAATGTGAGTCATCCAATAGTGACAGCTTATTTTACTGCAAATAAAGGCATGTATATGCTTTGTGATGAGGGAATAATCTCCCCATAGGGCAAAGTCTTGTTAACTCTATGTGTTGTAATGAAAAGAGAAAGAGGAGAGATAACTACAAGAGTGAAAAAGAAAGAGTGATGGGGGCGGGGGAAGGACACTTTCCTTTGGAAGGCAAGAAGTGCTGCTGTCGTCAGAGTACATTAATAATGCAAGCGCTGGATATTTCCTTGGGCTCGGTTACCTCTATCAGATGAAATGGTTGGAGACAATCCACCTGCCATTGATAAAAATCTGAACCCAGCCTGGCTGTTTTTCAAGAGATATCCCTCTCCCAGGCTGGTCAATAATGTCAAGCTGTGATGGGAGGAAAAAAGTGGGGGGACCTGTATTGTTGCTGGGGTCAGACAGGGAAGTGTTATCCGTGACAGCTGTCAGAGAAAGAGCTGGCTGGCAACAGAATTTCAACTGACTTGTTAACAAACACATCTCTGAGAGTCAGGATCCCTGTAGGCTTAGGAGCTCAGCCTGGAATATAGAGCACTGTGCTGGCAAAAGAATTGCTCTCTTTTCACCTGACAGTGTATCTTAACAATCGTGTTGACAGTGAGATTGAAAGAGGAATTGCTTTCTTTCAGTACCTGTCTCTCTATCTTTACATCATCTCCAAGTAAGATATTTCTTTGACTGCTTGAAGCATGAAATAAGAACTTGAACAAAAAGTCAATTTTGTTAAGCTAAAGGTAGCAGGAAACATTTCCTGCCGAGAAGGTTAATTTAGTTGAGTCTGTCATCAGATTTGGGTTGGTCACGCAGGTGTGTGCCTTGGTCATCCGATTACTGGACACATGGTTCAATGTGCGAATTGCTTCTGTCAAAAAAGTCCTTAACATGAGTGTGAAAGCAATTGGTCTATAATGGAAGAAGGTCAACAGCAATACTACTCAAAGTGGTGGTACCTACATTGGCTGTGGCTCATGAGCTCATTAGCTGTTGGTCTCTGGAAATTTACAGGAAAGTAAGAAACCCAAAGATTCTTTGATGGTACAGTCACTCCAACTTCTATCTGCATACCTTCCTTTGCCTCTGTATGGAAAAGTAGCTATAGATGCTGCATCTTCCTTTTATATGGAATGCTGAACAGCTTGCATCCTTCTTGGAAGGACTGAAGATAATTTTTCATACTTGTGTAATACCTAGTATACTTCCTTTACCTTCTCCTGGGTAAGAGACCCATCAATATTCATTGACTTTACTACCATTAGTCACCACCTTCTCCCAGTGGGGTAATTGTGTCTCCTCCTCCCCTATTTCAGAATAGCATACAAGATCAAATTCTCCCTTCTGTAATATGGTTGTAATATGTTGGTTTGCCCACCTTAGATTGATAATCGTCCCACAGATTCACCAAATAATAATTAGCCAAGCCTGGATTTTAATAGGTCTTTCCCATGTAAACTGCAATTTATTCCCTTTCTCAGGCTGAAGGATCAATATTTTATCACCAGATTCATAACTACACTGCCTTACCTTTTAGTCATACCAGTTCTTTTGTTACATTTGGGCTTTTTGAAGATTCTCTCCAGTCTGCACATAGTTCTTAATGATGTTTGAAGATTTCCTACATAGGTAAGGATGGCTTCTGGTGGTTGATCTGCTTCTACTTCCCAGCGTTTCTTGCTTAAGTAAATCTATAGGTCCTTGCACCTTCCTTCCATATAATATTTAAAAGAAGTTAAATACTAAATTTTCTTGAGGCACTTGATAAACGAGCAAGAGATGTTGTTGCTTTCTGTCCCAATCATCAGTTCTCAGCCAAATGCACTTTTAACATTTTACTCAGTGTTCCATTGAATCTCTCTCTTAACCCCTTAGTCTCAGGATGATAAAGTATAGAGGTGAGATGCTTAATGCCACACACTTCCCACAATATTTTCATCAAGTTCAAAGTAAAGAATTTTCTCAAATCAGAGACAATTTCACTA
The DNA here is from genome assembly GCA_948474755.1 of Ctenosaura bakeri. Classification (NCBI taxonomy): domain Eukaryota; kingdom Metazoa; phylum Chordata; class Lepidosauria; order Squamata; family Iguanidae; genus Ctenosaura; species Ctenosaura bakeri. Next base: position 92,088 of record CAOLHI010002025.1, read on the forward strand.
GGAAATTCTAGTGTACAAAAGAGATTCATCAAAGTACTGGCCATAGTTGTTTCAATGTTGGATAAAGCCATGGATTCTGGGAACCTAGTAGCATAGTCTACTAAAGGTAAAACATATTTGTTCCCTCTTCAAGTTGCTTTAGATAATGGCCCCACAATGTCTATGCCTAATCTTTTAAAAGACTCTGCAATTACAGGCATAGGGTGAAGTTCTCCTTTTGTTTGGTATCTGCCCAATATGTTGGCAAGCATCACATGTTTAGCAAAAGTTGCCCAATGTATTGAGCCACGCTTGGACAGTAAAAGTTTTGTGTTAATTGCTGGGTGGTTCTTGTCATCTCTAGATGAAAACCAAAAGGGCTTGCATATTCCAACAGTTTTTCCCTGTACTTTGCAGGTACTACCAACTATTTATGTTTCTCCCACAGTGTTTCGTACTTACATTTCAAGGATTCCCTATATCAGTGGTACTCAACCTGAGTTCTGCCGTCACAAGGGGTCCACATCAGGTTGCCAATCATTCTGAAAAATGGGGAAAATCCTGGATTTAAGGGACTAAAAAATGTCCAGGCTGGTTGATGCAGCACATCCCAGATTCCTCAGAGGCAACAATGATGATGGTGGTAGCAGTGACAACACCATGCTGGTAAGCATCTCATCCTGTACTGGAGGTTCTGGGTACTACTGCACAGGTGTGCCAGAGAGCCCAGAAGATGAGGGACGACAGCTAGCCCAGGCCTTTGCGGTGAGTATGGCAATGCTGCTTGAGCCCAGCACAGCAGAGTTTTGCTTCCAAGAAGCCATGAGAATAGAAAGGAATCCCTTTATTCTTGCGGCTGTTTAGAAGTGACGCAAAGCTTCTAAAGAAGCACTTACCCTCTGTAGGAAACAACATTTCTTTCACACTTTCCTCCAGAGTGGCACCAAGATCCTTACTTTCCAGTAAGGAAAGAAAGTGCCAAAGAAACACAGTTTCCCCAAAGGAGTACTGAGAGAGTAGAGACACTCTTTTGGTGCTCCTTTGGAAGGAAACAACATTTCTTGTGCACTTTTCCTCAAAGAAAGCACTGAGAGCCCTACTTTCCAGGCACTGCTTTGCAGGAAAGGAAGTGCAAAAGAAATACTGTTTCCCCAAAGGAGCACTGAGAGACTGGAGAGAAGGAAAGTACTTCTATTAGAAGCACCTACTCTCTCTATTCTCTACTGCTCCTTCAGAGGGAAACAACATTTCTTTTGTGCTTTCCTCCAAAGCAGCACTGAGAATCTTACTTTAAGGTGCTGCTTTGGGGGAAAGGGCAAAATAAATTATTCTTTAGGCTTGCCTCCCATTCATAGCCTTCCTTTAAGAAATTCCAGTTTATTCCATTCTCCTGGCACTTGAAAGATCTCAGCATGCTACTCCACAGACCATTAACAAGCTTCCTTTACTTTGTATTGTCCACTGGAAGAATAACTGATAAGGGTGAGCATCTGATGAGCAATTTTAAACAAGTATTTGAAAATTTAAACAAATATTTGAATATTTAAATCTAAATATTTAGATCTTGAATTAAATTGTGGGGTTCCCTGGCAACAAATTATATTTACAGATGGTCCCAGTAAAGAAAAGGTTGAGAACCACTGTTCTATACAGTTTGCTTGCCACTTTCATATATCTGACTGGGTTCTCTTTGGACAGCTCTTGAGGGTTTGAATTTGCTAGGTCCGTCAAAGATCTCAGACTTTCACCCAGCCTTTGCTCATAATGAAGTCACTTGAGTCTTTATCTCTAGAAGGACTAAGCTTGATCCAGTCCCACTCCTCGAAAACTTTTGCCTTATTGTTTTTCTGGTTGTCAGCTAGTGTAGGATTCCTTCCACTAGGCTGATCCTCACACAGCTACCCTGGATTGCAAAAGTTGTTTTTGTTGTTTCAGGTGGTGGGCAGTTACACAGATTTGTACCTCATGTTTGGCTAAATTGTTGACAATCAAAAAGAGTACAGGGATGTGTGAGCATACAGCAACATTCCAATCACCTTGGCAATCTTTGTAGTTCACATTTATTCTGGTCCCAAGTATAGAAAAAAGGTTCAACTTTATTTCTGCTTGTTTTCTTATTCAGTGATTCCTTACATTACTTCAGGCTAGGCCTAAAACTCCAGACCCAGGAATCCTGCTCTTGTTTCCCTAGTCATCCCCTTGCTGGACTTGGTCGCTGGGTCTGAGTATGACTCCTTAAGTGTGGACTTGTGGCTGTGTTGCTGTGTGGGTTCTTTATTTTTGGTATGCATGGCCTGGCTCCAGTTCAGGCTTAATAAAGAACCAGAACTAAAAACAACAACAAGAATAGATTGATTAAACACAGTAGAGGAATATAATAACCTTTGCTAAGTTATATGGTTCAAACTCCTCACAGTCATAGGTAGTTCTTCCTTCCTGTTCAAATCTACAATTCAGTCTCTTTCATAACCTCACACAACCTGTCTCTCTCCCTCCTTCTCTCCGAAGCACTCTTGTGCTTTTCCTACATCCTATTCACTTTCAGCCTCTCTCCTTTTACGGCCTCTCTGAAATATGACTGACTGCCTATAAGTCACGTATGCTTAGTAACGCCTTCACAATGGGGACAGGCAAAGTGTGGCCCTTGGGACCCCTAAGTGTGGGCCGTGGGAATCGCGAGATCCCCCAGTTTTTTAAAAAATATATATATTCAGGCTGATTTTGTGATGATTTTTTTTTTTTTTTGCTTCCAAACCACTCCAAATTTCCCAAGACTTAAAAGGCAACAGTTTGCTCCTCTAATCCCCTCGTTCCCCAAACTTTCCTAAATTGGGAAAAAGAAAAAAAATGGCCAAAATGGTGACTGGAAATGATATCATGTAACTTTAGGCCTGCCAAAATGTGCTGCTGCAGCCCAATGGACAGGTGCAGGAGGAAAAAAGAGCCAGCAGAAGTTCACTGCTCTGGGTATAGCTGATCTAAACTAAAAAAAAATGTGAAGATAACCTCCCTTCTGAACCAAACCATTTCATTATCTATACCAATATCTTTTACTCTGATTCATCGCAGCACTCCAGTCTCTCAGACAGAACTTGAAAAAATTACTTTTTTCTCCTTCATTTTTGACCAGAAATGCTTCAGCTGGCATTTGAAGAGTTGTAGTCCAAAAAGTAGCATTCCCAAGCTATTGTTCACATTACTTGATGCTATGGGTACTGAGAACTGAATCTGGGACCATCTACATATACTTGGCATGGAATTGCGGCCGCAGATACAAGTAATGCTTTGCGTTTGGCATTATGTACAACATGTACAGTACAAAAAATATATTATATACCAGTTATTATAAAACATGATATTCATGCCACCAGACTGTTGGTTTGTTTTGCTGTTGCACACTAACATGGCTATGCACCACCTCAAAACTCCCACTTCATTTTAAGCATTCATGCTTGCAGTTAAAGGAATATCACTTTGCCTCAAACTGAGGTAAGTAACTCAAATGAGTCCAAGTAGTCTAGACCCCTTAGTCTAAAATTCCAAGCACTATTACTAGATGATCATCTTGCTGCTGATCTTTCGAAGGAAGATATAGGGAAGCAGCTAATGAGAAGGCAATTACTTCATCTGAATGTACTGTTTATTTATAGCAGGTGAACTAAAAACAACAAACCTAGTCTACCACATGCTTAGTGCAGTCTGGCAATTAAATAGTTCAATAGCAATAAAATAATTAGATCATAATGGTGACTTCCCATTAAAAGCTAATTAAAACAGTGTAAAAAGCCATTTGCATTAAGGCAAAACAAATGCAAAAGTCAATGCGTGCTGTGAATACAAACAATGGATTTCCATCTTATGATTTTTTAAATGCAGTAACAATTTAAATGTATTTATTTAAATGAATGCTGACTGGCCTACTAACAGTTCCTTTGCAGCATTCCAGTCTTGGTAAAAAGAAGCAGAGGGCAAATGGGAGACAGATGCAGAAGGTCTCACATTTGTCCATGCCAGCCTATCAGATTTTGTCACTAAACACCATTTAAAACTAGAAAATAATGGAAAGTGGCAATAGTATGGGAAAATGTAAAGGCTACCCATGGGATTATAAACAAATCCAGAAGCAAATAAAGGGCACAATACAATTAAAATTACGTACTTTCAACACCCAATAATTGCCTCAATATATGCATCTATAAGAATGAAAACTGCTTATTTTTTATTTATAAAATCTACATCTCACTCCATACCACATGCGATTCTGGAAACAATCGCAACAAGTAAATAGGTAACAAATATATATATATATATATATATATATATATATATATCAGAAATATTTGAGTGTTAAAGTCCACATCACATGTGATTCTGCAGATGATCATGCTAATTAAATAGTAATAAATAGTTTTAAAAACAAAACAAAAACCAGAAATATTTGAGTATTGCAATCTGATTACCATTACCCAAAGGTGAGCAGAAAACCATGCTTTAACTGCTATGGAAAATGTATATAGTAGGAAACAAGTTCAGCTCAGAGGGGAGAACATTCCGCAAAGAGATGCTACTGGCAAGAAGGCTGTTTGATGAATAATCAGATTTGTTGCTGGTGTTATTTTCTCTTTCCCATTGATGCTGCTACAACCACAAACACCTCAAAAAGGCCTTTTCAACAGACCTCAGAGTGTGGGCTGTGATGATCCTTGAGGGTAGAACAACATCAGCAGTTTAGCTCTGTATGCAGATTCAGTTTTCATAATCTACAGTTAAAAGATCTCAAGTTGTTGAGGATGATATCCAAGAAGAGACCTAAGGCACATTGTCACATGGAACAGACAACCCTTGACAGGAGGGACCAAGGATCTCATTTAATGTATAAGCTGGAAGAACGGTTCCTATGGCTTTTCTCCCATACCTCATTCTCCTATATGGTTCAGAGACCATTAAACACTGGTCTTGAAACATCTTGACTGAGTTCCAAATTGTTTTTCAGCCCAATTCAGTGTCCTAGTTCTTACCCATGAAGTTCTCCATGACTGGAAATCAAGATAAACTGTCTGAGGCTGCCTGAATTGTGCATTTCTCATAGGGGTTCTGTTCTTTGATTTACCTTCTAAAGTTGGGGTGGACAAGTTTGGTGGAATTTATGCTTCTGCATTGTTGCACCACCACATTTTCAGCTGAAAATGAACCTCACAAGTGACCAAAAATCATATTTTGGTTTGTATTTCCACAACTTTACATAATTTGGTTAAGAGGGCCAGGTTGGTTTAAAGAAAAAAATACCATTCCAGGAATATTGATTTGCCACTTGGCACTTCATTAAGAACATTCAGAGTCAGGGAGATTGGGGGAGTATCGAGGGCCACAGTAAAAGGACTGGGGCTGCAGGTTACACATTTATTTAGGGACATGAGTTTGGTCGGTACTTGAGATAGAGCCTTTTGTGCAGTAGCACCCTTATTGTGGAATCCCTTTGTCGGGAAGGTTGGGCCCCATTCCTCTGTATTGTGTTTTTGCTGCCGGGTGAAGACATCTGTTTTTAGTATCAAACCTGGATTTTATTGTACAAAGCTTGATCAACTTTTTATGGTTTATATATTTTAAAATTTTGATTTGTACATTGCCTCACGCTCTCAGTGTGTGGAGGGATGATCCAATAATACTCTAAAAATAAATGAGTAAACAAATGGATTAATGCTCATGGTCTGATATGGATTCAAAACAAGACATACCAGTTGCAGAACCTTATACAGATTAATTGTAGCCACTATAAACAAGGTCAAGTAGGACAGATTTTTGGAAACTTAGAAATTTCTTGGACTTAAATGCTGGTGAGTCTCAAAGAGTAAGTTTTACAACATTGGTCTTTCCCCAGACTTTGCTTCCTGAATTCAACGTGCAGATTGCAAATCAAGGAGGAAATCTGTGGGAATGATTGACATGTGTGCACCCATCCATGGCACAGACTAGATTTTGTAAACAAAAGTGTTGGCATGGTGGACTGATTTGTCTACTTCCAGTATGTCTACTTTTCCTGTAACATTTGAATAAACAAGTAGAGTAGATTTACCATTAAGTGGAGTGAGACACTTTCCTCAGAAAGAAGATTCTATGTGTCCCTAAAGGACAGCAAATAGTTATTTAATTTGTATTTTGTTTTTACTGTCGGGAACAAGTAAGGATGCCTGTGGAATTTTCTTCATTGTGTCCCAAAATACCTTTGGATATTCTACAACTTGACTTGAGTGGGGGATTCCATTTGTTGTGGCACCTTAGCAAAATCACTTGAGCTGTTGCAGACTGATTGAAAAGCCCCAGAATTTGTTCCTGTTTTTCTGATTTCAACTTGGGGAGCTGGTACAAAAAGTCTTTGATGCCAATTTAGTAAGTTTTGTATGTGGAGGGGTGATGGGGAAACAGAAGGCACTGTTTTGTGCTTTGTTCAGTTAGCAAACTGACCTCGATAAGAAAGAAGTTGACTATGCAGAAGGTTGTATAATTTGTCCATCTAGCTTAGTAATGCTTACTTTGACTGGTTGCAGTTCTCCAGAATCTCCAAAAAAGGTTCTTTCCTCTCATCAGCTTTCCGATCCTTTTAAAAACTTGATAACGTCAAGAATCAAATCCTACTACAAACTACAACCTGTTCCAAAACAAACATCAGAAATAGATAAGAAGTCAGTGTCAAAAAAAAAAAAAAAAGTAATGTCCTTCATTATTACCTTTCTATATATATTATTATTAAATTCAGACCTAATATCAGAAGCCTTTTCCAATTCAGCCTGTCATGTGCACTTTGGGGAGAACAAAAACTCTGCTTTTTTAGGACAGGGGAATGTTGCTAGACCCTTCAGAGTTTCTATGCAATTCTCACAGTAGCCACTGTGTGGAGATGTTGCAACATAATCCCATCTAGGCAACTGTGAATTACCGTGTGCTTAAAGATCAGTTGAACTGTCATTGTCTAAAGTGATTTTTCTGCCAATTTTATATTGCATGCTGTTCTAAAAAGCTTTCCCTGAATCTTCTCATTTGAGCTAACATCTCCGGTGAAACCAAATTTCTTACATAGAAGCTGCACACTGAAAGAAAGCCATGAACACAGTTAAACTTACTTTCATGTAAACATGTGTGCAATTTTCTTGATAGTATTAATCATTTTAAGGGGGATAGTGTTTCAGTATATATCATCTTTGTTAACAGAATATATCCTTTTCCTTTTCTCTTTCTATAGAAGCTTTAACACCTTTTTACAAAATGTATGAAATGAATTTGGAAATGTCACCGTATTCATTAATTTATATTACTCCAGTCTTGTCTTTTTATCTAACTGGGAACTCAAATGTCTGCATCTCTTCTGGATTTATCTTTGTTATCTTTATCTTCCTGAAAAAATAACACATGCATAACAGTGTTATTTACTCTGATTTTAAAAAGACATTATATAGTAGAGGTTTTATCCAGATTAGTCTGAAGGTGAGATATTGACATGTTTATGAGTGTATATATAAAGCATTTACATCTATTGATTTCAAAGTGGTGTACACACAAAAAAATTATATATATTTTTACATGAATGCATAACTTAAAACAAAAGAAAATCAACACACAATGTCAGCATCATCAATAAGAATAAAATATGTAGTAGACTAAACATTAGGAAGGCTTGCACAAATAGGTGTGTCTCCAATATGCATCTAAAAATAGCAAATGTAGGTAGAACAAATTTGTATCTAATGGGCACTGTTCAGTCTGGGTCTAAACAACTCTGGAATAGACCTCAGGAGTGTGCCATATTACCAGAAGCCTGTGTGTGGCTGATATCAAAGAGTGAATTAGTCTGTAAGGATCCATTCATAGTAGAAGTTCTTCATGAAGATATCAAAATCATGGCACAACAACAAAATAGTAACAAAGATGAGGACAGCAAAAAAGCAGATTATTGCTTTCATTACCTTGATCTGGTTGGTTGAGATCCTGCATGGGAGATGTAACTATGATGGCATACTCCAAATGATCTCCACATCCAACTCCCTAAAATCTACTTAAACACCAGACAGCAACACCAACCAAAGGAGTTCTGCATCACTGTTCAGCAGGGTCCTGTGATAGCTACTCGTCCCACTGTGGTTTGCTGGCAGGAGGGGGCTGGATGTCATTTTTCAACAACCTCACTCACCAGCACTATAGAACTCCTTTGGTTGCTTTTATGGTGATGGTACCACAATTTTGCAAATGTGAGGTCAAAATTTACAAGGATATAAGTCTGGCTTAAAACACTGTAAATACTGAACCGGATTTTTTTTTTCTCTTAGCAACGTTAATTTTTTTTGCCTGCCTGCCTTCTTTCCTTCCACAATCTGGTGTCTTCCAGATGTGTTCTGCTGTTTACATCAACAGGAAGTTGGTGTCTACCAGTATATGTGGAAGTTACCACGTGGGGAAAGACTGGTTGGAACAATAATTTAACATCACATATTCAAGTGCATCAGTTAAATAATGTCATTGTGATATTTTATACACACACACACACACACACGTATATAGTATCACAATGACATTATTTGGTGTGTGTGTGTGTGTTTTCTTCAGAGCAGTACAACTCTTTTTTTCACTTTGTACATGGGAACGAAGCTAAAATAAATAAGTCTGCTTTTTGCCTATTTAAGATAAGTCTTTCATCGCAGCTGCCATTTAATGTGACCAGAAGAGATGACATATCACTTCCAGTTGCCTTTTAGGCCAGTGGGTTGAATGTTTTAGGGTGAGGGCTCCCAAAATAGAATGAAATAACACCATAAAGGGTTTTTTGGGGGGGTATTTGAATGTTTTTTAACCAAAAAATTACCTTTTTAGGGCAGACTTTTTTTTTTTTTTTGGAGAGTGTCAGAACCTTTGGGGATTTGGTTGAGGACCCAGGGCACTATAGGATCCCAAAAAGGTTGCACATAGGCCACAGCCTACATTATTTCCTTCCCTGCCATACAGATTCTGTAGGATTTGTACAACATATAAGGTGACAGACATCAATAATACATATTTTAGATCATTTTCTTTTATGTCTGTATTTATGAAATATTGAGAATCTTTTCCATATCTATATCAACTTTTTTATCTACTTATTTTTTTTGCAAAAAATCCCAGCTATCATAATTTCTAAAAAAAAAACCTCCTATATACTGCCAATTAATCCTTTATTATAGCATTAAAGTTCAACCATAGTGTTAAATCAAATACCTCTAAGTTTTCTGAAGGTCATTTGTATACAAGAGTTCAGTTATGATTTGGTCATAGAAGAGAACAAATCATTATGATGGATATCTCTGGGTTCTTGAAGCAATGGCTGACAGCATGAGGCCCTAGGTAGTTTCCAATAATGAAGATTGTTCCTGTTTCAATATGCCACATGTCAGGTTCCTCTCAGATGCTTTGGACAAGAGGAACTGTTAAGGAGGCAAGCAAAAACCATGAAAAGATTGTGAAAAATAGGGCTGAATCCAACATTAGTCCTTATTTAGACTGTGAAAAAATGGGACCTGTTAGTGAGAACTAACTCAAATCACATTCCTTTCCATAAGTCTACTGTACACAAGGCTAATGTTGGGTTTAGCCCATAAGAGCCATGGGGTTCAGACAAAAGCCCTATCCAGTTAAGCTTTCTGTTTTCACAGTGGCTAACCAGAAGGCTATGAATGCCTATTAGCAGAACGAATGCAACTGCCAGGAGAATCATAGGTAGTATTCTGTATCTGATCCTGAAGGTAATATACCATATTCATTTTGACTACTAGTCATTACTAGTCTTTATTTCTTGATTATTATAAAAAACCTTTGGAGCTGGGTTACCTTTTTTTTTTTTCATTTCTTCCTCCAGTGAAGGAAAATGCAGATTTATATTCACTACTTTCATTCCCTATGGTAAAGACAACCACTTCCTTTTCTCTGCCACATGACACCTGCTGCTAGTTCCACTATGTAGTTTTCAAGTGACGAACAGGGTTTGGGGTTCCTTCAGAGCCTCAGAAACTTGGAAGACTTCCATCCAGGTGCAGGGTGCTAACAGACATTAAACTTGGAAAAATGTTTTTTTGTTTTGTTTTGTTTTTTCCCCTGTGTACAGCTCTCAGAATTTGCCACTGGTCATGTTAGATGGAGGATTCTGCGAGCTGTAGTCCAAAAAGTAACTTTTCCCAAAATACTGCTTATGTTGCTTGGAGGACGCTGGCAACTGTAGTCCACAAAAGTGGGTTTTCTAAGCCCTGACTGAATGGGACTTTAGTAGCAGCTTCTTGGGTTTTTTGAGGAGGAAGCGAGAGAGTTGCAGTCACCTTATCTAGTAAATGCCACCATGCTTTGCATGTTGGTTTGTATCTATCAACTTTATATACATTTCTTATTTTTCCATTGTTTCATATATAAAGAATTCTCTCATTAATATCATTTTCCAGTTGCAGCATGTACTTTCTACTTTTTTTCTGTCATAAAAATGTAAAATGTCTTATCAATTTGATAAACTGACTCAAAGAAATCTCTGAGCTGACATTTGTTCTGAACTTCTAGTAAATTAAAACAGAAAAAGTGCAAAGACTTTCTAAGATCATTTTTGTTCATTATTATTGTGTTGTTTCAACTACGATAAGAACTTAAATGCCTATCTTTTAAAAAATGAGTCCATAGCGGTCGTGTGATTCCATAATAATTGAAGGTTTAGAATTCCTAACTATTGATGGAAAGAATGTTAAAAATAAATTGATCTGTGGATGAATGATTGGCAAGGGAGTCAGACAAGCCTGCATTTTATCTATTTAATTTATATGCAGAAGATATACAGAAAGCAGGATTAGGACTCAGAGGAAACTGGCATGAAAACTGAGGGAAAGAACATCAACCATTTAAGATATGCAGATGACACTGTGTTATCTGCAAAAAAGAAGAAAAAGTCTTGGAATGATTACTGTGAAAAAACAGGATTACAGTTGAATATTGAGAAGACAATGACCATGGGTGATTTATATAACTTTAATGTTGGTAACAGAGACACTGAAATACTTAAAGATTTCCTATACTTTGGCCTTGTCATTAATCAAAATGTGTGTATATATATATATATATATATATAGAGAGAGAGAGAGAGAGAGAGAGAGAGACAGAGACAGAGACAGAGCACACATGCTGCTATGGTCTGTTTATTGTGACAAATATATAAAAATGTGTCTTGATGTTTCTTTGGCAGATCTCTACAGATGTCTGGGGCAGCAGTAGAAAAAGCACAGTTTCTAGCCACTAACAACAAGATGAATAGGCAGAAAGCTCCTACACACAAGGGTGGATCCTGGTCCTTCCAATCTCCCAATAAAGAGACTCAGGGTGGCTAACAACAAACAATAGACTAAAAACAATATGAAAACATCACTATGGGTTGGCATAGTGGCCTTAAACTTCATCTGTGGCCCATCTCCTTCCTTGCATGTTTGGGGTACTTTGGGAAGCGGTCTAAGATGCTGAGAAATTGGGCTGCAATCTGTCCATAGCTGGCCAGGTAGCAGCTGGTGGTGGAGAAGGAGGGCCATGGATAGGTTTTTAAAGGGCTGAACAGCCTTATCAGAGCCACCAGAGAGAGGACATCCACCCCTAAAATGAAGCATTTGAGGTGGGGGGAGCAGGGGTTGGGGAAACTCACTAATCAAATCCATGAACATTAAACCTGCAAGTGTAGAAGACTGACGGTATGTATGTATGAATTATATCTCTCTGTGTGTGTATATACAAGCCTGGTTGAGTTCAATGGGGCTTAATCTTGAGTAAGCAGATATAGGGGATCTTTAGTCCTCCAGATATTTTGAACTATAATTTCCATAATTTCTTATCATTGGTCTTGATGAATGAGGATGATGGGCACTGTAGGCAAAAACATCTGAAGGGACAGATTTTCCAACATCTGGGGTGTAAGATTGCAGCCTCAGTGCTATAACTGCAGATGAAAAAAGTCATTACAGAATCAAAAGTGTTAAAGAACAAGGTCCCATTCAGAAAGGACAGCAATTGCTCTGTTAGCAATCATTTGATTAACTACCTGAAATAGGAAGAATGGATTACAAACTAAAATTGTCTGGATCATCTGTGCACAGTGATAGTTTCTTTTTAAAGGAGATGGCAATGTCAAGCCTCCACTCAGCATAAATAAAATGAGTTCACACCAATATATTTTATCTAAAAGGGACAGGTTATATTTATTCTATAAATAAAAATGCAAAAATGAAATGGCTACACATTTGATTCATTAGATTCTCTGAACCCATTTAAATTTGTTTAAGAGCTCAATAATGTTTTCACACTGCAGTTCCATACAGGCCAACTCAGATGCAAGCCCTACTGAGTTATAATCTACTCTTATTGAGACAAGCAAATGGACTCAGGTAATTGTTTTTAATCTCTCACAGTGCTTTGATCCTATGATATTAACAGTTAAAGTAGACTTGGGTCCTAAAGGCTTGGAACCTAAGTTGTCACAGTGGACACAAAGACAGTTGTGGCAAGAAAGGTTCCAGGCTCCTTATTTCTGCAGCCACTGGCTTGTGTTTCTTTTTAAGGATGTTGTATATCTTAAGGCCATTTTCACCAATCATATATAGGTTCACTGAAGGGTCCTAATTCTGTAAGTGATGCTTATTCCCAAAGAACAGTTCATGGAAATACAGTCTAAATAAAGTTCTTTGTTTTGTTTGCTTTGGATTTATAAGAATTCCAACACTCAACTTGTAATATCTTGAATGTATATTCAGTCTTGAATGTATATTCAGAATGTATAGTCAGCAATGAAACAGGTGTTCAGCTGAAATCTTCAAGGGGAAAAAGTGTTTTGTTGGACTTATGGTATCTCCTAATTTTACATATTGGAGTATAGAGTCTGATGATGATGATGATGATGATGATGATGATAACAATAATAATAATAATAATAATAATAATAATAATAATAATAATAATAATCCTGACAGCTGGATTTCCACCAAAACAGCAGCAAAAATCTCCCATTCTCACTGCGTCCATCTTGTATACTCCAGAAGTGTGGGAGAAAAACTCTTTGGAGCTGTTGTCTGAGCACCTCTGAGGTCTGCAAGGGAGATGAAGAGACAAGGAAGATCCTCCACATTTGACCTTCCAAAGGACCTTCCAATCATTTCAGGGATCTAATTGAAAACAATGCAGAGGGCTATGGTTACTATTAATAGAAATAAAAATGTACCTATATTCTTTTAAGATGTATTTTTAATTTCACCAAAGTTCATAGACACAAGGAATGAAAGTGAAACCTTCAGCCTTGTGCAAAACTATCCATTCTGTTTAATTTGCCAGCTTAGGCAGAAAACATTGGCTATGCTGTTGCTTTAAGTCAGACTTTACCAGTGTGGCACCCTCTCTTTGTGTTGACTTATGAGTCCCATTCATTCTAGCCAATGGCCAGGCTGACGACGTATGATATGTGTTGTGTTCCAACATATATGGAAAGCAGCAGTTTGTGGAATGGTCACTTTAGAATAACAGGCAGTTTATGGAAACACTAAGTGGAAGAACAAAGGTAATGGAGTTTCTATTCACTATATGTGCTTCGAAAAGGAGCAATAGTGATAGGAAAGCTCAATAGTGCAACAGCCTTGATGATATAATGAGGGTAAAACTAAGAGAGAGGCAAGGTTGTTTTCCATACTTCAGAAAGTGAATCGATTGAATATAGTAGTTACTGTAACAATTAAACCGACATGATGAAAAGAAAGGACAGGGAGATTGAGTGCAGGTCGACCATTCCTGAGTGTGTCTGCAAGTGGCAGTTTGAGGCACATATCTTGCCAATGGGAGAAAATGGCTGTCAGCTACAGAGCACTAGTGAGATACAGATGAGTTCTGGAGATGGTGATGGCAGATGTCTTTTTAAATTGCATGAACACAAACAGCCTAGCAGACTAAGCAGGGTCAGACAGGAAAGCAGGGGAGCAGAACATAAACATTAAAGCCACAGCAGATCATGAGAGAGGTAGTGAGGACTATATACACAGGTACAATCTTGCCTGAGTGTTGACAGGAAGAAATAGCTGTATGGAATGGGGATGTTATATGGAATACTGGTTTAGTTTCTGCTATGGCATACAGAGGCCTTGTCTCATCTCGCACATTCTTCTTATCCCTCTTTGTTTAAGAAAAAAGACCATCTTTTTTAAACATATGGAAGTTAGGCTGTGCCATCTTTCCCACCCCACCACTGTCCTATGATACATCACAGCTTTAGCCTCCAGGTTCTGCTGTTTCCCCTCTCCTATTTGACCTGTTTTAATCTACCAGGTTGTTTGTGTCTATATGCAACTAAAAAAGACATCTGCTGCCCACCCTCTCAGACCTCATCTGGGCCTCAGTGGAGTTTTGCAGTTGACTGCTATCCTATTTATATTAATTGAATGCACTGTATTCTCCATACGCTGCTGATTGGCCTAATTTATTTCGGTTCCTTAAAGGCCTGGGATTTTCCTGTTTGTCCTTGCTGCATTGTTTTTACTCATTTGGCTCCAATTAGCTTCCACTAGCAAAAATACATTATCCTGAGCCTCTTCTTAGCTATGCTGTTTTTAATGACATAATTTGTGATTTATTTATTATTTTTTAAAATAAAAGAAAGCTTTTAAGGTAAAGCCATTAGGAATTAAGTTACGTTTCTCTAGTGGGGATGAGAAATATTAATAGCAGGCACCTGGGTTCTTTCCCCTTAAAAAAGACTTGTGATTTTTAACTTAACTAATAAACGTTGACATAATCAGCCAGCTATCAGCACCATATGTCGGCCCTTTGTGAGGGAAAGATCACCCTCCTGCTTAGTTGGGAGGAAATGCTTGAATATTAGCACCAAGGCTTGGTATATTTTTCAACCATCTTTCAGCACCAGACTGTTACTGTGGGAAAGGAATGAACGGCTCCTTCTAATTAACGGGGTGATTTTCTTAGTTATCCAGGTGAAAAGGAATTAAAAGATAACAGCAACTGCTAATGATGTTTGAGGCCCTCACAAACTTTTAACCCATCATGAGCTTCCCGGTCCCATGTCACTTTTATTCCTCACATGACACCACAAACGGCAACAATCTCTCAGTCTTCATGCCACATCGTGCAAATTTTATAAATATTATGCATAAAACTATCAAGTTATATCCGAATAAATATAAGTTTATATGTTTTAATTGTACACCAGTGATGGCTCCAAATATTTTGCAGCTTGCAGTAAAAGACAAAATGGAACCTCTCCCTGGGCTGTGTATACAAGATCACTGGCCATACGGTAGGCGGAATTTCACCAAACACCTTGTTAATGGCTTTCAGCCTCAGTAATTAAAACACCACAACATGATGCCAGAAATTACTCTAGGCATTCCCCTAGATTGAATTGCAGAATTAGTACTGTCTAAATCAGGTGAAATGTAAGCAACTTTGGTACTGAGGTGCCTAACAAATATATTACAGTGTGTTTACCTATCATTTTGTGGGCCAAGCAATAAAAGGTCCTGAATGAAGTTCTGCATGGGTGCCACAGAGGCAGAGAAAAATTGTTTCTTCAACTCCATGATTTCCAGAGAGTGGGCCCCCAAAGAGAGTTCTCATTTTGATGATCAGATTCATAGCAAGTGTAGGCTAAATTGGACTCTCCAGATCCACGATGAGCAAGTGTTCTGGCATGCAGGTGTCAGGGCAGGACTTTGGGTTAGAAGTTCTGGACCTCACTCAGCAGTATGAGCAGGATGGCACACAAACACAATAGGGCTAAGTATATTTCATTGTAAAGTAAGTGAGGCAATAGCCATATCATATAAAGAGGAGTGCTATATAAATGTGCTATTGGCTCTAGTCATCACCTGATCAAATTACAACACACATCTCTCAAATAAGTTTGGAACTCAAAGAGTGAGGATACTTAGAACATCTTCAGACTGCCCAAGAGTTCTGGTTAATGTCAGGGTTTTCTGTTTCACAATTTCGTGCCTTGCGGCAGTTGTTTCCACCCAACCCCACATTCAGTCATGCCCTAAGTATTCTGAGGGTTTGGTCTTATTTCTACCCCCACAGCATACTGTAGTGTCACTTCCAATTTGCACATTTCCCCCCAGTTACTCTTTTCTGCTGCCTGAACTGTAAGTAAGTTGTGGTATGGGAGTGGTTTCCTTCCTTCCCACCATCCCCCTCATGAACTCAAAACACTTCTGCCCTCCTCCTGCCACAGGTATCCACATTCTCTGTCTGGCACTTTTCCGGACTGGTTGTAGTCATAGTGCTTGAGTCCTAGGCTATTTCTGCCCTACACTGTTATCGTGCTATTATTCCACTTTCAACATCCTGTGGAATTCTGGGGTTTGTAGTTTCCTGAGGCCAAGGAGCTCTCTGATTGAGAATTCTAAAGGCCCCTCCCTAAACTGCAAACCCCAGGACTCCATAGGATGTTGAAAGTGGAATAATAGCACTACAAGAGTGTAATGTGAAAATGGCCCTATGCACTTTGTCATGATAAGTGGGGGAAAAAAGAGGAGGAGGGTATCTACTGGATCTGGTTACTGGAAACATAAAGACAGAACAAAGGTCAGTGGAAAACCTCACTGACAAAGATGACATCTCCGTTACAAATGTCATCAGTGAGACTGCTCCAAAGTACATTGGGAGGAACCAATACAATAGATACAGATGGAAATAAATAACATTTACCCTGGTGTCTATCAGAACTCCTGGACAAGGGAAAACCCCCTCACAATGAGCTTAAAATGTTCTGGCTAACAGCAGAAATTCAAAAGAAAAATATTGAGAGGAAGTCACATGGATATCAGAAAACCATTTAACAACTACAGCTCTAACTCTTGATAAATTCTGAGGCTTTGGCCAGTCTTCAGGAGTCCTTAGGAGCTAACTGTTTTGGCCACCTTTAAATATTTATTCATCTCTCTCCCAATCTTAATTCTGGAGTCCCAGTAGCCACCTTTAAATATTTATTCATCTCTCTCCCAATGTTAATTCTGGAGTCCCAGTAGCCAAAGGCAGCTTTCATATGTAATTGGCACATAACCCTTGCGACTCTGTTTCAGTTCACATGAAACACTACAATGAAGAACTGCACATACCTCTGTACATTGCATGACAAGCAGAGGAGGACAAAGTTTTGTAGTTTCATTTTCAAAGCACATTTCTGTCACTGTTCGTACTGAATTGATCATCTTAATGGGATATGTTTGGAAAGGATCCAGATTCTAATTTTGGAAATTGAATTGTTTTAGTGATTAAACAAAGTAACCGAGGCCATCACCCTATTAAATAAGATATTTCATGCATATGATTAATTGTAATCTCAATGTAAATCCTTTTGATTTAGAGATTAATGTTGATTCTTTGCTTTGAGTTTACTGTCCATTTGTTTTGTTAATTAAAGAAGGAAGACAGATAGCTGGGGGATATCTTCAGGATGTTGATGCCCACTTTATTAAATAGGACATTTTCCATTACTACCCTCAAAAGTAATGGACTTGGTATAACTATATTAACCTTCATGAGGAACTGCATCAACAATAGAGAGAAGTTTGCACTCATTTCATCTGATTGTAAAGCTCATCACATTTCACATCACTTTAAAGCTAACAATAAGAGGACTTTTGATCTTTGATGCAGTTCTCTTCCTTCAAAAGAAAGTCAATGTGTTTGAAAAATACATCACTTTAACAAAGAGGGTCATTCCCCCTTGCACAGCTTAGTTTCTGGTTTCTGTATTAAATAGCCATCTCAAGCTACAATAATTTACTGCACGATTCTACACTACTCTTTACTGTCAGTGTGCACTGAACATATATCCAGTACTGTTACTAAGAGATTCTGTGGTGTGTTGTCAGGATTTGATAAAATAATAAGCTTATAGAGAGGATGGCACCACTGAGCACCTGCCAAATGCCTATGACCCAAAAGGAGGTCCATAGCCTTTTCCTGAAACATCCTGCTCCAGATGCTTCTCTTCCTTTCTGTAGTTGCCTGTTCAATTACCTTCTCAAAGAGAATAACCAGTGAGAGAAACAAGGAAAAGGAGCAGTAACTTCCTGTTTGTCCTTTCCAACTGTGAAGGAATACAGTTTGGGATTGTTCAGAACTGTGAGGTAGTTGCATTTATCAAAGGCAGAGTAATTAAACTTGGCAAACAGAAAATGAAGAACAACCAGTCCTATTCTACCACCCTATACCCAGGTCTACCAGAGGAATAAAGCAGGCTTAGGCCCTTTCCACATGGGGGTTAAAAAACGGTGTAGAGCGACCTCTGACGGAGGTCGTCTACATCGTAAAGTGGATTGGGGTGGATTACTTTTGCGTAGTTCCACACCCCAATCCGCGCTAGGGTGACCGGAAGTGGCGGCGCTGCATGTTTTTTAAAAACTACTTTTCATTAGGTTTTTAAAAAGCACGGGGCGTGCAGCCCCATTGCAGCACCTAGTGTAGATTTGCAGGCGCGCACAAGTGCGCACCTACAGACCTGCCAGGGGGTGGGCTTCCAGCTGGTGAGCTTCTCCAGTTGGTGGAGAGCCTCCGCCAACTGGGAGCCGCCATTTTGAACGCCGCAGGACGCCGACGAGTGTGGAGCAGCGAACTCGCGCTACTCCACGTGGCAACAGACTTACCCGGTTGCAGGTAAACTCCATTTTAGCGTGTTTTTGCCCCTTTTTTCCTCCACGTGTAGAAAGGGCCTTAGTCATCTTTGGTAAAAAATATATGATCGAAGTAGGTTGATCTACTACGTACAAAAAGTTGCATGTTATCTCATATTGACAGGCTCTCCTAACAGGTTTCCCAAACATGGAAGAGATAACTGTACATACAAAATGGAGGATGTACAGTTTAGCAATACGGCAGAGCTGTTGATGCTGGAAGAGAAAGGTTGTAGTTAAGACAAAAAGACAAAGTGACTTAGCTTTTGGAAAGACATACACCCACTTAACTTTGAAGGAGGGAGAGAAGAGGAGAGGGCAGTGTCTTGCCCTTCCTAAACCCATTACATAAACTCCAGGGTTGCTCTGCTTGAAATTATAGTTTTGTGTGTTCTTCCTGATTAATTACTTTTGCCTCTTGTTTATGGGCCATCACGTCCACTCAGTTTCACTGGACAACCATAAACTGTCATATTAGTAGAAAATGTGACATTATTGTTTCTATCCCTTCCCTCGTTGTCGTTCTTAACATAATAAATTCCAGATACATTTGCCCAGCTCCAAATCATTCACTAAGTGTTAAAACCCCCACAGGTTTTTAACATTTAAAAATTCCAAATACTTGCACCTTTCTTCACAGGAATATTGACAATAGCCTTAGAAGATTAACTATAGGAATCTGCACACAGATATAAAACACTGGGTCTATCTAGGTCTTACTGCTCCCTATCCAACTGATTCAAGTTATTCACTAGAACACTGGTGCTTTCAATTTCCAACAGCATGGACTATTTCAGGTAGAAATCTCTTCCTCCCCTTCTCTTCTGTCTCTCACACAGGGGATCTATATCAATTAAACCAAAGTGGCTTTGTGTTTGTGTTTGTTGAAACCACAACCCTCCCCTACTTTATTCAAAGCGATGATGGTAGGTAGGTGGGAAGAAAGCTTAAAGTTTTTGGATATTTTAGCATTCTTCTCCTTTTTTTAAGCCTTAAATCTACCATTGCTAGGGATGAATGCACAGGAACAACAGCTGCTTCAATTAGCTGCCTGAAGAGAACAAATATATTTGAGTGCAATGCTTACTGACCTGAATTCGACTATCAGACCTTTAGATGATTTGATAATTGGGTATATGCTGTGTGGATTTATTAATAGTTATACACATGGCATTGAGAAATGAAGAAAAAAATAACCCTGAACAGATATGAATAATGGAAATGTAAAACAACATTAAATGCAAAATAACTCTGTGGTGTAATTGGGATGCTGACCTTTCATCCAATATTTCAGTCCTGTGGTGCAAACTCTCCTGGTAATAAATTTGAGTACAGTACAATATTCAGATAATTACAGTTCCAGATAATGCAAATCTGTTAATAAGTGCCTTCTGAATTCAGGGAGTTTCCCAGAGATCACAATATTAAGAAGTCCTCTTATGAAACGGGCTGATTTAGACTATTGGAAAGAAATTGCTGGCTGTTAATGAGCAGTTCTCATTCAATGGTCAGCCTCAAAGATTTACTGTGGAGACATGTGTTTGTTTATTTGATCTATGTACTATTTTTCTCCCAATATGAGATCCAAAATTGCTTAGAGTATAATTTAAAACAAAATAGCTAAAATATGTGAGATCATCTGGGTGAACAACATGGCATCACACTGGGGACATTTGTAGCACTTCTTATGCATTTCTTAAACTGATTTTTGAGTATATCTTTAGAAGTGTTATTACCCAGTATGCACATTCAGGTCATGAAACAAGCATTTGGTGTCTTATTTTATTTTTTTATTTTTTTTGTCAGTGATTTGTCATATTTTGGTTACATCTCATTTCCAAATATTGTTTACTTTTCTGAAACTAAAATAAACATATTGGACTGGATTCAAATTTAGCCAAAATCAGTTGGGCTTAAGTTGGTCATGATTGTCTTATGCTACTAAATCCCATGGTTCTATTTTAAGTATTGTTGCCATGCCCTACTTCCCTTCCTGCAAGATTTGTTTGTTTGTTGTTGTTGTTGTTTCATACATTGAACTTATTAATGATCAGAGAACATGATCAAAGTCATGCTGACTACAGAATGTGTTTTGGAGTCAATCTGATCTGAGATGTATTCAGGGTCATAAGTTCAGAGAGATTTAGGTGGGGAAACCTGATGCTGATAGGTTTGTGCTAATCCTTCACAATTGCAAGCTCTTTGCATTTCCAAATACAATGAAAGATAAACTGTCCAGACTTGTGAGCAATCAGAGACCATCTCTTGATCTTATCCTATGGAAATCTTCCATATAGACCCTATCTGACTGAATATTAAGAGATCTTTATGAGTCCCATCAATGTTTTGCCACTCTGGAGTTAAGCAATCAGCCCATTCTGGACCCCTTTGTCAATCCTGTGGGAAAACCATTACAGTTTTGTCAACACACTCCTTCAGGGTGTGAAATAGAGTATAAATACCCTGGCTTCAGCCCCAGCCATGTATAGTATGTTGGGCGTAGTACATTAAATATGGTGCCCCAGACAGCTGTTCCTTCATGCTACCTTCAGATCCTGTCTGAGTCACTCTGCTGTGAACCTTTGTTTAGGACTGGTACCTATCACCCTGCTACCCAATCTCTCTATATCCAACCTTTCTTGGCTCACTTTTCAATAGCCTTATATGGTTCTTAAGAGTGTCTGATTTCTCATGTGTTTGGCCCTGTGAAGCTGGAAAGTCACCACATGATGCTGGGATGTATATTCCAGCCTGTTATTAATTTTCGCTGCCACCACCCATTGAATTATGAATTCCTGGAAAGTACAATGGGACACTATCCAGAACATGTACATCCCTAAGCTTAAGGATCTTCCTTTTCCCCCAGCCTACTTAGCTTTGGCGTGGGAAGGAGAGAAACAGGGTCTTTTACAGAAAGTATTTATTAAAGGTATGCAAATAAACAAGGCAAATTACCACACATGGGAAGCTCCCTCCTCCCAGGCACGCTTAGTTACAAGTAGTTACAAAAGAACAGATATAAAAGCACAGATACATTCTTTAGATCAGCCAGCCTCCAAAATAACAGAAAAGTCCCTAACGCAACTAGATAACTAGTTGTACTACTCACAGATGGTTCTCAGGCTTAGATGTTCTAAAAGGAAGGGACCAGGAGGCGAGGCGAGGCCTCAGCCTGCTACTGGCAGTTTCTTTGTTGTCCCTTTGATATCTCTCTCAGTCACATGGCCTCGCAAGAAGTTTTATAACTTCTCCTTGGAAGCATCTGGAAGCATCCTGAAGATGCTCACTTCTTTCCTTTTTGATTGGTCAAGTCTCACCCTGTGACCTATGATGTTGACCCACATGACCTATGATGCTGACCCACATGACCTATGATGTAATCTAATCCCAACACCTCATTAACCCTTGGTTTACCTGAAGAGGGAAGTTTCCCCCTTTAGCTAAGTCAAGATAATGGGAAGCCCCATTATCACAGGCCCTTTCCAGACGTGGGGAGAGAACTGCATGAAAACGGGACTCACCGGATTTCCTGAGTGTCTGGGTGAGTCCATCAGGACGAGGAGCAGTGCAAGCTCGTCACTCCGCACTGCTCCGGCACCCAAAATGGCGGCTTCCAGTTGGTGGAGGCTCTCCACCAACCGAAGAAGCTCGCCAGCCGAAAGCCTACCCCTGGGAGATCTGCAGGCATGCACTTGTGTGCGCCTGCAAATCTGCTCCGGAGTGCGGCGACGGAGCGACATGGAGTCACGCGCTCTGTGCTTTTTAAAAACCTCTAAAAAGAGGTTTTTAAAAAGCACACTGCGCAACCAGTTCTGGTCGCGCAGAACCGGACTGAGGTGTGGAACTACAAAAAATAGTCCACCCCAGTCCACTCTACGGTGCAGAAGACCTCCGTCGGAGGTTGCTCTGCACCATTTTAAAAGCCCAGTGAGGAAATGGCCTTTATCAATTCGAATAAAATTCTTTGTTCAATCTTAACTGGAGTCTTCTCTGCAGTTAGTACTGGTATACATAGGTGAAAAGATCCTACCTTTACCCTCCTCTCACAGGGCTCCTTTGAGTCATAATTTCCCCAAATTCTAAGGAGATGTTGGCATTGCAGGAAGATCCCAAATCCCCTACCACTACATTCCTCTGCCTCTTAGGTATGCCTCTTAGGTATGCCTAAATGTAGGTGTAACATTTTTAAAAAACAAAATAAGAAGAATGTAACTCCATGTTATCTAGGTGACTTACAGTCATCTACAAAGTTGTGAAGAAGTCTCTGTATACTATAGCCAATATTTAAAATTCTAAAGTGTGTTTTCTCAGTCATCTGATTGATTGGTTTATAATCATACCTTTCTCCCAACTGCACCAGGGCAGTTCACAACATGATTAAGAACAGGTACAGATTAAAAGGCACAATAAATTATAACAATAAAACAATATTAAATTGTTGCAGTACTAAAATACAAGTTCAAAACAGTTCAAAACACAGTAATATACATTTTAGTTTTAAAAGAAAATTAAAAACACAGCACTCATTTAAAACCACGGCTAGTGTTCAATAGTGTAGTCATGGATTTGTGACATAGAATTACAAATTTGTAAATGATCTGTATTCATTAAGCCTATATAGTTCTACTGTTAACCTACATAGATGTAACCCCAGGCCTCCGTAAGAGCTAGCCACTGGATCAGGCAAAGCTTCCAATCATCTTCCAATCAAGAAGCAAGTATAATGATGTTTTCACCCCTTTCACCAGCAAGTGAGGTTGCATCAATCAGAAGTAGGACACCCATCACAAGTCCTTGTTCCATCTTTGCTTGTTGTTGGAAGGGATGGAAACATCATCAGCCTGGCACCCTTATAGGAAGCAGATCAGACCTCCTTTGCAGCGGCTCTTAAGATGGGTTAGGGGGATTGGCCAGGACACATTACTTAGTTATGCAGGCATAACTATGTAGCCAATTTAAGATATAAGCATATTTCCTTAGCAGCTGGTCGGCTTTTGAAAAGAAGTGTCTGCACACAGATAGAAGGACAACAAGGAGTAGTCAGCTTAACCTCCTTTGGAATTTTACCACTGAGAAGGCCGTCTCCTATGTCCTCACTTAACGTACTTCTGTCTCAAAACTGAGAGGAGTCCCCTTTCCCAACGTATCTTAAAGCCTGGGCAGGTCATATGGAAAAAATACAGTCTTTTGAATAGCCAGGACCTTAGCTTGTAGTGCTTTCGAGGACATATTCAGCATGTTGAACTATGCCAATGAACAAATCAGTAGTCATGAAGTTGTTATAGTAAGGTTGATCAAAGTAAATTATATAAACATTATTACAGTTCACGAT
Source organism: Ctenosaura bakeri (assembly GCA_948474755.1). Classification (NCBI taxonomy): domain Eukaryota; kingdom Metazoa; phylum Chordata; class Lepidosauria; order Squamata; family Iguanidae; genus Ctenosaura; species Ctenosaura bakeri. Next base: position 116,106 of record CAOLHI010002025.1, read on the forward strand.
TCATGCCATTTGCACAGCACATTTGATTTGGAAAGTCTTGACCCTCTTCATATGCCAATGTCATTCCACTGAAGTCTCTAGTAAAACCCTTTTAATGGTCTGGACAGTACCCTGTAATTTTCTTTGTCAGTGGTCTGGCATCAACCACTGTTCCTCTTATTTTACATACAGAGAACTGAACTTTGAGATAACAGCTCACTCATAGACATATAGCTTAAATTGTTCCAAGTAAGTCAAAATGTTGCCTAATAAACATATACTTGCTGTGATTTGTGGAAAAGAGGTAACCGTAGGCAACTATTCAAGCTTTCAAGCAGAGCTGATTCACAACCTTTTGGCATCACTGAAGACTGTCAGATCAATGCCTTGATTCAAGTTAGCAATATCTCTGCCATATTAAAAAGGGCCACAGCTATATTTTATACTTCTTCCACAGCAACTATTGTTTTTTTCTTTCCACTCCGAAAACCAAAGGTTGGAACTAATGGTTCACTTATCATTGACTTCTTATCGATAGAATACAGCATTCTAATTGTCATCCACAATAGCCCTTTTCAGGGATTATGCTTGAACAGTTGAAAGAATACTTGCCATAGAGCCACAAACACTTGTCCTGCCCTAAACATTCTTGAAAATGCTCTTCCTAACTTTGCCTACATTGAATTGGGAGAGTTTGAAGGAGCTTTTCCATATATTCACAAATGTGTATAAAAAATTCTGAAGTTCCCAATCTATATACTCAGTACTTTCCGACTGTCTTGATTTGGCAGGGACAGTCCTGAATAATCCTCTGTTGTCTCACTTCCTCACTAATTTTAAATGTTCCAGTTTCTTTCTGCTCTTTTCACTTGCCCCTTTTGTCCTCAGCTTACCTCAGTGGCTGCAAACCTAGTCCAAAGATCAACGTAGTTTGCACTCAATTAACTCAGCAAGGAGGAGAGAAAAGAAATGGGGAAGGGGGATCTTATCCTTCCTAGTAGGCTCAGGTAAAAGTGAATTGCTGCAGTTTCTCTTAGCTTGTGTGTTCTTCTTCATTAATAAATTTTGGTTGATATTGCTTGGCCATGTATGTCCCAGTTTTCATCAGTGAAATGCTGAAGAGTATGGTTCAAGTAAACACAAGTTGGATTCCCCTTCAAGTCTCCCTGTTCAATATGGAGAAGTCAGGAACTTAGAGGAAGGAGTAGGACTGTTATGTGTTATGTTCTTTTATCCTCTTCAGACCTACGATAATGTAATAGTGGGGAATTTCTTTCAGATTGGAGATAGATTCAGTTTCAGAGAATTTCTCAGGGACCACATTCCAGTGGTTGATGGGGCAAAAGGAAAAGAGTAGGATCAAAAATACCACTATATTTAGCAGAAGCCTTGTATTGCTGGTAACTAAGATTTAGGAGAGTCTTTTCAGCCTTTGAGAATGTGGGAGAAGGGTACCAAAATAGGAAAACCACAAAAGATGGTGCCAAAGAGAAGTGGTGTGACCATCTGGGGAAACTCAGAGGGAGGGATTGGGTCCCAGCAGAGCTGCCTTTGATTAGTCTGAAGGTCCCCACTCTGGAAGGATGCCTAAATATGTCTTGGGACATCTTCATGACCTAAAATTTTACCCTGGAATGTTTATCATGTTGTCACTGTTAAAGGAGTAGAGTGTACTTTGTCAGAAGCATGAAACATTGTATTCACTACACACACACACACACACACACACAGGTACAGAATAAAAGAATTTGCAGATTAAACATTTACACATATTGCATTTTTAAAAGCATCAGTCTGGAATTGTATTGGTATTGTTTTATTTCCCCAAATCAGTGCCTTTTAGATTTCTCAAATTTGATATTTATCATCTATAGCCAGTGTTAATTGTGGTCAAGTCTGAGGATGATGGGAGTTGCATTCCACTACATCTGCTGGCACTGGATAGGAAGGATAATCTTGAGAATATTCAGTAGAAAGGATAGGATAATCTTGGAAGGATAATCTTGAGAATATTCAATAGAAAGCCTCTGCTAGGCAGCATATGGCTTTTCTTTCTCATAGAAAGCGTAATTAAGGAGTTACTTCAATAAGATGATAAAAAGAACAGGGAAAGTGAGGTTAAAATAAGCAACCCCTACACAAAATCTCCTGGGATACCCAACTAGTGGGTTTCCCTCCTAAAATCCATCCATTATTATGATTTAAAATGCTTAGGTACCATTACTGAAAGACTAACATACCTCCCTACAGTATCTATTGCTGTAATATTATTTTAACATGGCAAGATATGTGACTGAAAAGTTTAAGGTTACAGCTATATAAATGTCATTCTCTAGGGAAAAAAGTGATACATGGTAATATGATAATGAAGCACTTGGATTAAAAGCTTCCAGTATTTTATGATCTATGGGAGCTAGCTGGAAAGCCCCTATAAAGTACTTAATGATTAGCTTTTCTTGATAAGGTTTATTGGCTTTACATGGAATTGATTTGGAATGGCGATGAGGAACCAGGCTTTTGTTTGGGTTTATTATGCTGCTTAATATGTGGATGGATATTGGAAGACTAGCAGGTTATGTGAATGCAATACCTTTCCCCTCCAGGGCATTTTAGAGTCATAAAAGTAGCAAACCTATGTCAATATTGATGCATTCGAACAGATTAATGGGAACTAAATTGCATCCTACATCAATGGTTCATTGTTTGGTGCTGTGGTCAGATTTTTGCTTCTTTATCAACAGCCTGGTCTGATAATGATTCCTTCTCTATGTGCTTTTCCTAAACTTTTTACAGCTTGAGGGCAGGCCTGGAAACCTCACACAACATCCTCAAGCATCACCACCCAGCATCTTCTAAGGCCTAGTAGGGTCTGCTGTGAACGCTTTCCTTGTTTGCCATTTGATTTTGGGGTACTAAATACATAGCCACCTGTTTGACCCACAGACATGGATTTCTAGACATCAGAAATCAACCTCCACCCTCTCCACCCTGCTGAAATGCTACCTATTGCTGATGGCAATTCAGTGCATTTAAAAAAAAATACCAGCCACAAAAACAAGTGGTAAAAGACACTCTGTTTCTTTCTGTCCCCTCCAATCTTCATGTGATTTGAAAAATGCAAGTTACAGAGACTATCACAATGAGGTATTATGAAATCTTTATTATTTGTAAGTAAATCTACTTTATATGTTTTTTACAAAGAAGTCTGAGCCTGATTTTTTTTCTCTGCTACAACACCCTGTGTGTAGAATGATAGTGATGGTGAGCTGGTGTGGTTGTTGCTCACCTTGGACTGGTAAATACTAATTACTCTGTTTGTGAGATACACTATTGTCTCTCACATTCTCCAAACTTACATGTTCTGATGATTGGTTCCCCATGGGCAGGATGAGGTTTTTACTCCCTTGGCAGGCCCTGTCCTGGGGGGATATAAAATTAATATCAAAGATATGCTAGAGAGGTCATCCGGGTAGATGTTTAGACAAATAGGTCAGGTGATCAGACATAGGTCAAGGTCAGGAAAATCCCAGTCATGTTTCCCAAGGAGACCTCAGGCAAGGCATGCTCGCACCAACAAAAGGGTCCTTATCCACAAAGCCAACTTGAGGAGATGAGCAGGTTTTCCCCCTGTTGAGCAATGCTTACTTTGATGAATTCTACAAGGGCAAGGTCCATTTACATGAACCAATCATGCAAGCCATCATGTTGCTATTGTGTGGTATTTTCCTTCTGGAAAACGTGTGGTATCTTCCTCCTTTTGGCCATTGTTCTTCCCGAGAAATAGTCTGTCCCCGAGGTATGTTCTGCCCTATAAGTAGTCCTCCTTTTCAAGACCCTCTTCGGAGAACTCCCCGCCATGCTAACAGTCCAGCACTCTGTTAGTCGAGTGCTCTCCTCAGCCTCCTCTCTTTGCTGAGCTCCTTCTTTCTTGCTGCTTCCTGGACCGAAGACTTCTGGACAGGTGCAGTATTATTGCCTTTACACAGTCTCCACTTTATCCTCTATAATTTTTCACCTCTTTCCCTTCTCGATAGGCCTTGTGTGCATGAGTGAGTGACTGCGTTGGTGCATAAGAACATATTTGTTAATAAAAATTATTCATTGATACGATTGGCTGGTTTTTGCCTGGTCTGATCATGTACAAATTGGGTTGAAGGTCTTGCTGGGTTACCCTGCCCCTCATTCTGCCAAAGTTAGTGCTCCGCTATTCCCCCAGTCTTTGCATTTTTGGAGCGAATCAAGGTGTCTCCCAGGGGACACTCCAGAAGTCAGGGTAACAGGGGCATCCAGCTACAGAGGGTCAAATGCAAACCACCTTATCAGACTGTGTAGAGTCCCTTAAGAAGCATGCCCCTAGAAATTCAACAGTAAAAATAAGGATGGGAAAAGTACAGAAATGTTTCTCACCAGACACATTGACTTCAAAAGACAGCATCCATCTCAACACAGGAATGCATTTCATTGCTCTGCAGAGAGAAATCCCTCCATAAGGACCCAACCACATAAGCAAGGGACTGTGTGAAGGAGCAGCACAGAAGATCTACAGTGAGTGTGTCCCTTAGTTTATACTGAGGCTGACAGGCTTACAGAATCAGCAAGTGCTATACACAGCCACAAACAACAGAGCCCTCTGTATTGTTGTAAAAGCCATTAGTTGGGAAAATAAGTGTAATAAAAGATCATGGAAATCATGAAAAATAAACTGATACGGTTTTTGTGTTTTACTGGGTTTTACCCCTCAATTTATATTTTCTTTTGGACTAACAAAGTCAAAATTCTTCCAAAGATTTGCCACATAGATACATATTTCTGCTTTCAAGCAGTGTCATGAAGGATGAAACATTTTTTGAGAAAAAGATATTAATCCACAGTTTAGAGAGCCAGCATGGTATAGTGGTTTGAGCAATGGACTACAATCCTGGAGACAAGGGTTCATTTCCCTGCTCGGTCACAGAAACCCAATGGGTGATCTTGGGCGTATCACACTCCCAGACCCCAGAAATCTCCATGATAAGTTTGCTTTAGGATTGCCATAGGTTGGAAATGACTTAAAGGCACACAACAACAACAACAACAACTCCACAGTTTAGGAAATTTCCATAGCAGGAAATTGAAGTTTCAGTTTATCTTCCATATATTTTAGAGCACTCACTAAAGCTAGCGAGAGGCAGGGTAACTTAGCAGGGATCTTGCAATCCAATGTCTATGGGGTCAGGTCAGTCAAGCAGTCAGACAGTTTTTAAAATAGCAAAAATGATGTTTTTATTAAAAGACAAGCAAACAGGAAAGACACCACAATCACACAGCTAACGGAAGAATTAGAAATATGGATTTTCGGGGGAAATGGGTGATACAACACCTTTCTCGTAGTCCTGAAGAAGCTTGAAGATGGTAGGGAAGAAAGCTCAGCACGACTCGCTGAGGGGAGCTCGCCTGACAAAACGGCAGCAAGGTGGTCTGGAACTTGGGAGCGATCTGAGGTGTTCTCGGAATCAGGGGGTTTATATAGGGTGAATTGTGACCGCAGGCCATGCCATACTCGGTGAGAACAATGCGAGTTCGGAGCAGGACAAAGCTTTGGAAAAGGTCAAGTTTAATATGATCGGCTTAGCGCAGAATCAACAATAGTGTAGCCAGTATGCAAATGCAAGGTGCTTAGCTTGGCTTTGAAAGACTATCGGCTCAGAGCCAGGCACCTTTGTTAGTGTCGCACTTAAGCAAAAGGGTGTGTGCAGGAGAGGTCCCTGAAACGACGGAGTGACTTTGTTCTGCCTGCCTAGGTGGGGAATGGAATGTCCAACAATTACTGGCTGCACCTGTTTACGTGCTTGTCCGGAGGCCTCTCAAACACGTGGAATAGGGTGGCAGAGGAAGGCCGAATGGTTTTGATATCAAAAGAGATATCTAGTGCTGTCACCGGGTAGGTCTGGGCCAAAGTAACAGTGCCTATGGAAAATATGCTAAAAGCTTTAGCAATGTTGAAAAAAGTGCTTAGCCTAGAATATGGAAAACTATAAGAGCAATTAAGAAGATGAGAGTAAATAAATGTGAATGCTGATTTGTTATGAGAAGTAGATATTTGGAACAGTATACTTGCAGTATACAGTAGACATTGATTGAGACCATTTCCGCACAAGACTGTTATTCCACTTTCAATATCCTCTGGAATCCTGGGATTTGCAGTTTAGGAAGGGACCTAAACTTATTCCATGGGTATTAATTCCATGGATAAGCAAAAAGAGTACTAGGTAAGAATTGCACAGTGCACATTATTTAAAAAAATTAAGAAATACAAGACTCACGCTGCCCAATTCATATTTTGGAGTAAGCAAAATCCCTGTATACACAAAAATGTACTTAAGTGCTTAACTTATATTAAAAAACCAATTCACTTATTTTATTTCTTGATCAGCCAGGCTCTAGATTCAAGGATGGGAACTGTGTGGCCCTTCAGATGTTTTTGAACTACAACTCCCAGTAACCTTAGCCAGCTGAGTGAATAATCAAGAAGGTGGAGAGTTGCAGTTCAATAATGCCTGGAAAGATGGAACACCCCCCCACACACACACGAAAAAGGAAAAAAGAGATTGTGGCTGTGGACACAAGACGTACGAGAAGATGTACGTACAGAAGGGTGTCAGTGGAAACTTCTTGACAAAAGCTAATCCCTGCCATTTTGGCAACTAAAGGCTTCTCCAGATAGGGCAAATGTTGTTGGCTGTTCTAGTATTTGTACCTGTAGTTCTTTCTTTCTTTCTTTTTAAATAGCTGGGCAATATTTTTATTGTGTGAGACTATTCTCTGGTAATTCCCAGCACCACCCAGAATTTTTAATTCTCCTCCAGAGGGTGTTTAAAAAACAACAACTGAGATTGATTGCAACAGAAAACTCCTAGGAGGCTCCATTTCCTTCATCTTTATTTTGCAGACCCCTCCCCATTGCAACAGAAACACCACTGTAATGAAGAGTTCTAGGCTATGTCTCCACTATACTGTTATAGTGCTATTATTCCACTTTCAACATCCTGTGGATTCTGAGGTTTGTAGTTTACTGAGGCCAAGGAGCTCTCTGGCTGAGAATTCTAAATGCTCCCCCCTAAATGGCAAATCCCAGGAGTCCATAGGATGTTGAAAGTGGAATAATAGAACTATAACAGTGTAGGGAAGAAATGGCCTTAGTCCTCTGCCCAACGTACAATAGAAGCTCTATTTGCCCTCTGCCTTCCCTCTGGAGATTGATTCCCTGCTGCAACAGAGGATCTTTGCCCCCAACCTTTCCTTTAAAAAGAACAGGAAACAACCCATAGGGAACAAGTGAATACCCAGTGAATATTAAGGAATTGCATAGAGAGAATTGTCACTTCTTTATACCACTCTGGAGGAGTCCTGTGGGACTGTGGCTTCACTGGTGTTTATGACAACAGATACTTTTGTATAATATCACAGAATCTTGCGTGTGGTCTGTGAACACCCAGGTTCAAATTGCTTCCACCAATCAAATTGGGCAACACTGGGTCAGTCACAAAATTGGAAGCTTAATTGTCTCAGTGTTTGTTGTGATGGTAAAATGAGGTTAGGTGAGTACTATGGGTACGACCCTGAAGCTGATCTCATAGGGTGAAAAGTAATATATAAAGTTGTCAGACAACTTAGGAGTTGGGGTGGGCTCATCACTCAATTTTCCCCCCCCCAAAGTTACTCTGTAGAAACATTAGCTGTAGATTAAGGGTATACAGAAATGTACTGGCTGCAGATGAAGGGTGGACATGCATCCATATCCTGGCATGACCTGTAGCTAAGGAAAGTGTGTCTTTTATTTGTCTTCAGCTCTAAAAAGTCTATCTCTTTTTATATATGAAGAAAGCTGTCTGTGAAAAGAAACAGATGTCACGCTGCATTAGGAAAAAGAAAGATGCCTCCGCCTCTTTCTTGACACCACCTACTGCCCGCCATTGCACATGTCTCTCAGGGATAAGCCAGTTGCTCACTCATGACATAAACTGACTTTGGTACTGTGTTCTTTAGTGTAGTGGTTTTTAATAGCTTCTAGGTGTAAGCCATTTTACACATGAACTGTGTGGCCCTTCAGATATTATTGGAAAGCAACTCCAGGCTTCCTCACCACCGACTGTGTTGGGTAGGTCTACTGGGAGTTGCCATCCAACATCTGGAAGACTGTACAATTCCCATTCTTGCTATGCACGTTGCCTCCTAGGAGAACTTGAGGTCCCCTCTGTCTCCCCTCTGACACCATCCATTATTAATCATCTGCATAACATCTCTCTCTTACCTGGAAATATTATCGGTCTTCAACAACCAAGAAAATTGCTGCTGTCTATTACTGCCACCACTGCTGCTGCCGCCACCGCCTCCTCCTCCTCCTCCTCCCCCTCCTCCTCCAAAAAAGCATTTTAAACAAGAAAATATCTCATTCAAAAACTGTCTGTCTAGATTTAATACTAACAAGATGTTTGTCTAAGATGGTTCTGGATCATTTGCCTTTTTTTTTTGGTAGGATGACAACTCTGTAGCTGCAGGCTAAATCTTTCACCTCCAACTGAAGTGTGAAAGAATAAATCCTTGTTATCTGGAAATATGTTTGAGGCTTAATCAGACAGAAATGTCAACATCAAGTGCCTATTTCTACTAGCCAGATGAAGTAAGAATTAAAGTTTCCTCCATGCTGCTTTCAGGGTCTTCATGGTGTAGGAATGTTTGTTATCAACATATATCCTCAAAATGACAAATGCCTCAACAAATTTAAGAAATGCTTTCTCACTCTTTTGAAATGTATCGACTGTATAGACCTATAGCCAATTCTGTGATCTTCCACCAAGCACAGGAGCAACAAGTTGTCACAATGTTCATGGAACAAGTATTTTACTTATAGCATTGTTCAGGAATGTATGACTGTGCAGATGTTGTTGGAGTAAATGTCCCATCAACCCTTACTATTTTGTTCTGTTGTGCATTGCCTCTGCAACCAAGAGGCTTTAGTGCAATAAACAATTTAATGAAATAGTAAATAAATATTCTGCACTCTGTTTTAGAAAAAAAAATGGAAGATTTATTGTTAGTTACAGCCCATATGGTGTTGTTTTCAATCTGGAGATAATATTGGGGTTATTTTACAAGTTATTTTACAAGTTATTTTCATATGTATGACTAGCAATCCTCACCCCAGCTCTAGAGCCCAGAGCAGTAAACTACGATCCTCCAGGTATTTTGGCTTTCAGTTCCCTGAAGCCCCAACCAGGTTGGTCAACAGTGAGGAATTCTAGGAGCTGAAGTCCAAAATATCTTGTGGACCAAAATTTGGGAACTACCAACCTATAATCATTATGTTGTCACTTAGGATCATATTGCCTCATTAGTTGAATAAAAACAGATTTTTTTTTAAAAAAAAATGATCTGGGTGTGGTTCAGGGACGAGGCTAAACAATGGATATAAAAAATTGCTTATGGGCAGACTTGAGACCCCTGTCACATTACAGAATTATAGCACTATGATTCCACATAGCTATATCCTAAGAAATCTTGAGCTTGCAGTTTGTTGAGGTGCTAGAGATATCTGGCTGAGAATTCTAAATACCATTCTCTAAACTGTTAATTTCAGGATTTCACAGGATGTTGCTGTCATAGTTAGAATGACATTGTAATGCTCTAACCGTGTAGTGTGAAAGGCCTCCTGGATTCTAGCCCTTGCTGCAAGCAAGGATGCAGATGCTTTCTCTTGGTGTTCTCCATGCTTAGTACACTTCTTCTCAGTGGAAGACTTTACTGTTGATCATGGCTTCTGATCTTTAACTCTGCTGTTTTGTGAAGCTGTTTTTGAACTCTGAATCTTGGCGATTCTCTTAAGGGTTCTAGCAAGGCATTTTTCAATGCTAGAGGAGCTATACTTGGCTAGGTAGGATGCCTTACTTTTTCTTTCTTTCTTTTTTTTCTTTCTTTCTTTCTTTCTTTCTTTCTTTCTTTCTTTCTTCTTCTGTTTTTCTCCTTGCATCTATCATCTCTGTGTGTATTTTTATGGGTTACCTATACACATCCAGGTATAGCCCAGAGAGGATATACCTCATAGATAATAGAGTTAAGAAAGCACTATGCACTGTCAGGGCTGAACATTCAACTGGCTGTGTATGATCTGAAAATATATTCCATTGTTTAAAAAAAGCAAGTTTAAAAAGTGATTAGCACCAAAACAAAATCAGATCCTAGAGCTAACTGTCTGTAATTGGACAGGAATTGTTTTCCCTGAAAGGACTACAAGATTTTTTAAATTCCATGTACTTATGTGAAACACTGGAAAGACTATAGTGGTTTTGGTTGTCCAGTGCTGGAGTCTATTCACAATGCACAGTTATAGCACAGTGTTTCTGCTTTAATTTCCATGGCTGCAACCTGTGGAATCCTGGGACTAGTCTCGTGAGACACTGGGATACTCTGACTAAGAATTCTAAATAGTTATCCCTAAAGTGCCGATCCCATAGGATGGAACAATGGCCATTAATGCAGAATAACAGTGTCGTAACTATTATAGTATGATTGGGCCCCAGGTCAATAAGAGATCAAAAGATCTAGATTCTTGAATTTTCATTCAGATTTAGGATCTGAAGTGGGTTGGATTGGATATAAATCAAATTTGGGCATAATCTGAACCTCTGAATCAAGCTCCAAAATGAATTAGGAGACCCTTACACAGCCTTGACAGATACTTCTTCCTTGGGAGGCATATATAGGACATAACATTAAATTTCTTTCTGGCTTGGATTTTTATCTGGGTTGGAGAAGAATGTTTAGAATGTTCTGAATGTTCAGGTCTTTGCTTTACAAACAAGATTGATTGATTGACTAGATTTATATCATGTCTTTCTGCTAACACAGGCCCCCAGGAAGCTTACAACAAGGTGGAAATGCAGCTAAAAACCTGATAATATATATGATAAAAACAATGAAATAAGCTATCACATTAAAACAACCACTAATTTAAAGCATTATGAAATATTTTAAAATTGTTTTAAAACTTCACACTAAGAACAAAAAGCACAGCACAACCCAGCCATTAAAAAACCCCTATTCATCAAATGCCTGTTTTTACAATGGTCTTTACCTGTTTATGGAAAGAGAGCAGAGAAGGGATCATCCTTGCTTCTTGTGGGAGGGAGTTGGCCTGGGAATAGCCATTGAGAAGTCTCTCTCACATTCCCTCATCAAAATACTTGCGACAGTGATGGCACATAAAGAAAGCCCTCCCCCAAGGAACTTTGGGCAGAGTCATACAGAAAGATAATGGTCTTTCAGATAGACTAGACCTAAGCCATATAGATTTGTCTTCCACACTGGGTTCAGATACTGCTCAGATCCACTATAAACCAACACTGGGAGTTGTATCTGTAGTGTGCCTCCGAGTCTCTTCTGACTTATGGTGATTCTACAGTGACTCTATCATGGGTTTTCTGAGGGCTGAGTGTGTATGGCATTCCCAAAGTCACCCAGTGAGTTTCCATGCCAGAATAGGAATCAAACCCTGATATCCAGGGTTGTAATCCAATGCTCAAACCACTGCAGCATGCTGGTTCACTGAAGACACCACTGATTTTTTTTTTTTTTTTGGTGCTATTATTGTGACTATGTCAGACTTGGTAAGCCATTTAAGCCAAAATTGCTATCTGGTCCAGTGGCCATGCTGGCTGAAGATTTGGGAACCTATAGTCCAAAAAGTAATTTTTCCAAGTTCTGGTATTGTTGAACAACAACTGCCTTTAGCCTTAGCCAGCATAGCCAATGGTGAGGACTGGTAGCAATTATGTTTGAACAATATCCAGATGATTATATGTTCCCAGCCACTACATCTATAGATGCAGAGAAAAATCTGCTTTGCCCTTGTTGCTCTTCCTCCATACTTCCCCTCATCCAAACTACCACTTTTCCTTAGCATCAGCTGATATATGAAGCCAAACAGTGAAGCTCCATAAGAAAGAAAACATAATGGAATAATAGTGTATAGATCAGCTTGAGAGTATCCGGAAAGAACAATGTGTGCCTCTTTCACTTCCATAGGCAAAGCAGTGATGTGAAATAGGGAATTATGGTAGAGTTAGAAGGTTGTTGGTATGAAGTATGGAAACAGGAGTGCACACAAAAATTCCATAAACTATATTAGTTTCTGTCATTTTTATTTTGGAAGCCAAATAGTAAACTCCTTCCCTCTATATCAGAAAAGCTCAAGTTCCTTCTACTGGAGGCCATGATCAGAGCTAAAGAATTTAAGTTACAGGAGGAGAAATTTCAGAGGCATTTTAAGAGGAACTTGTTACAGGCTGAAATAGTTCATCAGTGGAATCAGTTGCCTGGAGTGGTGGTGGTGGACACTTGGGAATCTAGGAGAAGCTGGAAGGGCTTCCGTTCAGAATGTTCTAACTCTGGGTTTCCTGTATTGAGTAGGAATTTGGACTAGATAGTCTGCAGGATTAAATACAGTGGGCCCTTCAATTTTGTGAGGGTTCAGGGTGCAGAACCCTAATGAAAATAGAAAAACCACAAATAACTCCCCCTCTCCCCCTCCCTTTCCTTCTGGGACTTCCCTCTTCCTGTTCTATATAAAATGGAAGGAAATGGGGGAGCAGGGGAAGTGTTGCACAAGCCTTCCTTTCCCCCTCTAGACTTCCCCCCTTCCCTTTCCCATACAAAACAGAAGGAAATGAGGGGTGGGGAAGCTCAGGTGAGCCTTCCTTTCCCCCTTCTGAGCTTCCCCCTTCCCCTTTTCCTTCCCATGTAAAACAGAAAGGAACAAGGGGTGGGGGAAAGCTAACTTGAGCCTTCCTTTCCCCCTCTGGAGCTCCCTCACCATTCCTATGAATTTTGCGCCAGTGCTGAGAATTCATGAGAGCCTTCCACGCCATTCCTTTCCATTCTGCCTCAGTGCAAGTTCTCCTCGCCAGGGCAAAATGCATAGGAATGTCAGGGGGAATTCCAGAGGGGGAAAGGACAGCTCAGGTGAGCCTTCCTCCACCTCCTATTCTCTTCAATTTTGGTCTCGCGAAGAGGTTTTCCCTCAGTATGAGTTCTCTGCAAAATGCATGGGAATGGCAGGAGGAGAATGAGGCAAGGCATGTGTACTCATAAATAATCAAATTTGCAAGTTCAAACCCACATATGTGGAGGGAAGACTGTAGTCTGCTAGATAGTCTATAAGGCCAGGTCCAGTTCTCTGATTCTACATGGGGAAGGAAGAGTGGGGAAGTTAACAGACATTACTATGCTTTGAACAAGGGGATAACGAACAAGTACTGTTGCTTTGAGTTAATGTTGAGTAAAACTGTTTCCCTTTCTTGAGACTTCTGTAGGTTGTACAAAATAAAATTTATTAGGATCTTGCTGTTTATAAGTGGAGGAGGGATCAACTGCTGAAATTTCAGTCTAGCCCTGGAATTGTTGTAGTTGGTTAATTTCTTCTTAGTTTTAAAACATGTTTTATCTTTTCCATCTTTTCTACGAAGTATGAAGAGCAGTGTTATTGTTTCACTGTCACTAAATGATGAAAATGGGAAGACTTCATTGGACTTAACTTTGGCTTCATCATGCCTGAAGGGCAAACATTTTTAAAAAAATGTGTTTTTTTTTTAGTCAGACATAAAATGTCAATATTTAATGTCTTTTTTCCTTCTGGTTTGTTTATAACATGAAAACAAAAATGGGCATAATCTTTCCTTTGATAGTAGGCTCATTTGTACCACATCTTCTGTTAATAAATAAGCATAAAATAGCTAATTAGAAAGTAGTCTGTGAAAGCTTAAAATGGAAAAGTCAATTGAATTTATGATATATTTAAATCAGAACTAGATGCAATAATGTGCTGGCATGCAAATGTGTAAAAATGTTCAGACTTTGCTTTGCTTGTCAGAATCTTCTGTTTTTTAAATATCTCTTTAGCACAAGATAATAAAAATATTATATTTAATGTGCTCTCAGTGGCAGAAGGAAAAGGTTATGAACCTTGCCATCTGGCTAATGACCTCCATGGCTTCTAGTAAGTTATTTAACTAACCATTTATTCATTCTAATTTATTGTGCAATTAATGGGAGTTAAAACACAGCATTGGGATTCACAGTCCTACAAAAAGACATAAATTGTAGGCAAGTTTAAAGAAGCATGACTTATTGGGCAATCTTCTCAGTTCTCTTTGGGGACCTGATCCATACCCAACACATTTAGGAACTGTGACTGTGATACAGCATTCCAGAATTTGTCTCAGTTTAAAGACTAGTTTTGAAGCTTCCTGCTTTCAAGTTATAAAGAAGTAGACCAAAGAATATCCACTACTGCTGAAAACAATTATGCCCAGAGACTGTAATTATCTCGTTGCTTATCAGGACAAACCTGAATATATACCATAAGAAGACTGGATCAGACTAAGAGCTTATCCACTCCAACATCTTGTTGCCCAGAGTAGTCAACTAGATGCCTAGAGAAAGCTCACAAGTGGAATATGAGCTGTTTTTCTCTACAACAATATATTCAGAAATCATGCTGCTTCACATTGTGGTGTAAGATTGCCAGGTCAGCAGGATCCCATCTCCTGAATTTCAGGCCAAAAACAAAGACCACTGTTTGAGTCTACTGTAGGATTAAAGACAACATATCTGACTTTATAGAAGGCAGTCTTCTATCTGCTGATATTCTTTGTTTAAGGGTTGTCCAGTCCAAACTTGGTTAAAAGTTAAAGAACTATAAGAAAGGAGGGGATGGATCTTGCTGTATCGTATCATTATTCAACAGCTAGATATGATACTGGGCAGCAGAGAGTTCGCTCAATCACATTCTTCTCCCCTATAGCCCCATATTGGGAGAAAGAAAGGGTATGAGAGATATCATGTACCTTACAATTAAAATCGTGTTTTAATTAACCACATTTTGGAGTAAACCAGTTAAGCCTACAGTAAACAGCTGCTTTTATTTGCTGCCTAAATGAAGACAAGTGTTGGCACCAGTAAGGCCTCCAAGGGGAGGTCACTTGATAACTGGGGTGCTATGGATGAGAAGGCTATGTCCCCCATCCTTATGAAGTGTATTGACCACATTAGTTAAAAAAAAAAAAAAGGAGCTTCCCCCAGTCAGGCATGTGTAGGGAGTACAGAAGTATAGAAGTGCCGTAAAGAAATATATGTGGAGAGATGAACTGTATTTCCCATTTAAATTATAGAAACTTTTCAAAAGTTGCATCTGTATTTACAGATCAGTATCTGCAATTTTTATGCATACTTATACCCTCGTTTGTTCTCTTTGGCATCCCATAAGTTACCCTTGAGCTGTTGCTAGATTGCTGCTGCTTGCAACCCCACACATCTCTAGTCTGCATTTCTGTTGTGCCTCCCTCAAATATATTAGCAGGACTTGAGTGTTTGGAGAGAAGCTCAGCATGGCTGAAGCTCAGTTATATGACCTCAGCTTTTTGCACTGGACAATCAGCTTCCCCAGACATGGAAGGCAGCAAACACTCTGTGCTTGAAACAGTGCTGATCACCCACCTTTTGAGAGACATTGAAGGTGGCTCAGAGACTCTGCTCTGTTTGTGAATCCACTGTTCCTCTGGCCATCCTCCTATCAGTTCTGGCTTCCCCACTTCTGACTGATACCTCTGGACTACTAATCAACCACATGGCTTCTCATTTCCCCAAGTGAATTATGAAAATTCCTTGTTAACCTACTCTCTCTTTTTGTTGTTACTACTGGACCTGCCACCTATGCTCTTTCCATGGGATTGCAGCAGATCTGTGTTTATATACAGGGAACTACAATTATCATCGACTGATTGTAATTCGCTGTTCTCTGATGTTTATACAATCTTAATTTGTTATTTGTGGGAGAACTGATCAAATAATTTTTGATAAAGACTGCTGCAGAAAACAGGCATAAAACCTTGGTTACCCTACGACTATGAAGTGCATTAGTTCACTCATATAGATTCCTAATTGCATTTGACCCCCTTGCAATCCCAAATGTAGAAACATGACTCCAGAGATTTAAGATGTACTCTCTGTCCATTTTCTTTATGCTAATGTTAATTAGCTAATTTGTCAGAAATAAATAAGATACAATTAGTGTGGTACTTTGATATTTTACTTCTAGCGACAGGAAGATGATTACCTTCAAAAATAATAAGACTTAAATCTCAGTAAGGATCTAAATTATACTTGTTGAGTTGTGAAGAAAAGCAAATTCATTTAATCCCTATTTGCATGTGCCAATTAGCTAAGTATTAATCAATCTTCTATATAAATGGAAATGAGGATACTAAGCCCTCTTTGGTAAGATAATGTTTCTCATTAACACAAGTACAACCTCCTAACACTTTAATGTAGAGAAATAATCTTTTTGTGCACAATAAAGCCCAAGCAAACCGACCACATCATGAACTCAAAGTCATTTACAAAAACTTCATCCCCTGACTGTTTCTATTATGAACAAACTGGGACTGAATCACAAAACTGATAATACTAACAGTCCCATCATTAGAGTTCTTTAAAAAAGCAATCTAATCTAAATGCATGCGTCTTTAAACTTTAGCTTGCAGAAACATAAATATATTTTCAAGGAACCATCCTTCTTTCATTTTTTTAAAAGAACCCTCATATCCAGAAGGACTAGCAACTTCATAATGTTTTTGTGTAATAGAGTTAAAGCAGACTTTAATAAGCTGCCAAAACTATTCTCCATTTGTCCTTCTGTGCCTCCATGTCATTTCTGACTCATGCACTCTCTAATGTGTACCTATCATGGATTTTTCTTGACAAGATTTGCTCAGAGGTGATTTGCCATTGCCTTCTTTTGAAGTTGAGGGAGTGTGACTTCTAGGGTTACTCAGCAGATTTCCATAGCCAAGCAGTGATTCATACCCTGATCTCCTGGAATCCCAGTCCATCGTTCAAACCACTACACAATGCTGGCTCTCACTCTCTCTTTGTGTAGCATTGTGGAATTCAAGAAGGATTGTTGTATAGGACTAAACTGTTTCATCCCATTTTTACAGCATCCCAATGGATACATGAATTGGTACAAGGTATTGGCACTGGAAGGGTAGGAGGGATTTAATCAGTTCCCTGAGTACTATTTTATTTGATCAAAATCTTGCCACTTGCAAAGGTTCTCTTAACTCTATTGAACAATATGCTCTTTAAACATTTAACTTAACAGTCAGTTTCAGGAAGTGCAAATACATACCTGGAGCTCTTCCCCTTCCTTTGGGCATTTATAGGTTCTGCTGCATTCATTTCATTGGGGGCAGGGGAGAGGTTCACAATCACATCTTTTTATTTCAGTTTACTGCTACCTCCTCCTCTTTCTCATCAGTAAATTTTGTATATCTGTTTGCTTTGAAATGGTCATCCATGAGGGACAGCCAATTGGTGTCCTTTCATATTCTGTTGTACTGCAACTACTATCAGTCATGTTTAGCATAGCCAATAATAAGTGATGCTGGGAATTCCAGTCCAATGTGAGCACTTCTGCTTGTTGTACCTCTCTCAACACTTATGATAACCTTCCTCTGATTATCTGAACTGCTGCCATCTTAGGCCCTTTCCGCACAAGGAAGTTAAAACAGGCCAAGGTGTCCTGTCACGGAGGTCATCCGCACTTTGGATCGGACTAGGTTTGGAGTATTTACTTTAGTTCTGCACCTTAGTCTGATCCAAAACATCCCCAGGTGGTCCTCCAGCATGCTAAGTGAAGACCAGAAAAATTCGGTCTTTCAATCTGCTGGAGCTCTCTATTGCGTTCCTGCTCACTTGTGCAGATGCGCAGGCTCGCACCGATGTGAGCCTGTGATCAGTGGAGGGCAGGTTGTGGGCGTGGTCAGCATCAGCGGTTGGTCCAGACCCACAAAGAACAGGAAGCCACCATTTTCAGCCTGAGCAGTGCAGATCTACAGACCTCGCACTGCTCCGATTCACCCTGGACCAAACAGAGGAGCCCTGCAGAAGGGCTTAAGGGAGAGTCCGTGTTGCTTCAAGCCAAGAAGAAATAGTGAGTAACAGCATGGAGCGATTCACTTGCCTTGTGTGGAAAAGGCCACAGACACCACTGTGTCTGACCTTCTCAATAACTTAACCTCAGTATAGCAACTCATAAAGGCACACAGGTGTAAGTAAAGTAATTTATTTAACAGGAGAAGATAACAAAACTATTCGTGATTACTTGTTTAATGAATGTGGTTACAATACAGTGTTTTAACTTAGTTATTACTATTACTTATACACTTTTATACTTATACTAATTAAAATTCCTCAGACAAATATCACAGATTCCATGATCTGCTCTAATGAACTGACCCCTGACTATATTGACTGCTGTTACTGCTCTAACTATTCTCTAATCACCTCTGACACTAATTCATACCTCTAACTCCTATCCCTACCTCTAACAGTCATGCACACCAGCCCCATTCTAATGTTCAACTAATCACCAGTCATCTCCAACACTGCATGCTTTCAGCCTCTCCCAACAGCTCACATACCTTATTTCATATAATACTCGCAATACGTAATAATATGTTACCTCATTTTCTGTACAATAAACACAACAACATTTTACAGAAGTTCAGAACATTATGTCCTCCAACATCTGGAGGATCTAAGATTGTCCACCCTGGCACTAAATCTTTATGCATAATTTATAATATTCATTCTTTCCTGTCTGAGAACTGTAAGCTCTTTGTCACTAAAACACAATTTATGTATATGCCAGTTCTTTCTATAACAGCCTTAGTGGGTAGGTACATACTATCATTTTCAAAGACAAATCTCTCACTTGAAAAAAAAAGTATGGTCATTTTCCCCTTGAATTCTGATTATTTTCTCCTTTTGTTTTTGTTGTTGTTGACATTTTAAGAATATGAACACCATAAGATCACAATGTTTATTGTCTTTATATAAAAAAAAATCAGAGGACTCAGAACAGAGTGCTATCCACACAATTTTTGAGAGGGTAGAGAAAGACTGCATCTAAATTAGGTGGCTAAAGTACGAGAAAATGAACTATTGTATATACTCATGTATAAATCTAAAGATTTTAGTAAAAAAAAAAAAAAAGACCCAAAAAGCTGGGTGAATTTATTCACAGGTCAGTGTTAAGTACTATATCTTAACTCTTATCAAAAAAAGAAACCATCCATATCCCCTTCTCTGAGTAGAGTGGCAAAAAGCAAGAGTTTAGTTAATCCCAGGAGAACCTAAAAGAAGCATTGACCCCCTCTTCTCTCTGTTATGTAGCACTGCTTCTGGCCTTTTTGAATGTCTGGGTGGGAAAATGGTGGCGGCAGCAGCAGCTCTTTGACGCTTCAAGTATGGCCAAGAGAGTAGAGGAAGTCAGCTCACACCTATGCCCTTTGTATTCCACAATTATTACAAATCTGAACAAATTCATATTTGTCCTGATCAAGCCTGAGCAACTGGTCTCCCAACCTCACCTTATCAAATAGTGGAGTTTTCCAATGCAGAGATTAGTTTCATTGAAACACTGGGAAGGACAGCCATTTTCTTAGGAATTGCTTATTTAGCCGTGAAGGGAATAAGCACTGATGAACACTAGATGCATAGGGTTTTCCAGAAAAACTGCAAGAAATCAGCTTACATTTCATATAAGGAAATATAAGGAAATATATGGAGTATAAGGAAATTGTTCATAAAACTTTTAAAATTAATGATACCCTTGCTATCTTTTAATGTTAGGAAACTAATTAGCATTTCATAGCATGGGACTAGAGTGCTGTAAACAGAAAAATAAATCTAAGCCTAACACTAATGGTGAGCACTCTAGCTGGGCCTGTTTTCCTCTCATACTACTGAATGTTCCAGCAGAAAACGAATGGCAGTTAGATTTTAACAAATGGTTTGCTATTTGTTTGTTGGCTTTGCACCAGCAGCACATACCCATTCACAATGATTATTAATATTTAAAATATTAAAGGGTTACATTGCACCTTTAATAAATATTTTCTTTATGAGTTCCCTGAGAGACGCAATATATTTCAGGTCCCCGAGGACTGGCAGGTAAAGTCGGCATTGTAGACGAGGCCTTTAATGCATATACATTCGTGACTAATGACCATGGGCTTGGCAACAGATACTAAATCTACTTTATTATGGTCAGTAAAATTGTTTTAGAAGGTAAACCTGAACTAATTGCTTCTATCTGTTCATTTTGAAAGTCACCAGAATGGAACTCACGAACTTTAGACAATGTGGAAGGACTTTTGGGGTAGAAAAAATGCAGGATAAAGTAAATAAAATAAAGCCTCACGATATGGCAAATGGATCATGCTTGGATCCTCCTCATTGGTTTCTGTCAGAGTTCACCCACTATCGGAAATAAAGTAGATAATGATAGGACCCAGGACCTTCATTGCTACGACTGGCAGATGATCTTAAGCAAGCCACTCTGTGAATTTCGTTCTGTCTTTCACTGATAATATGGTAGGGCTAATAAGTTACTAACAAATTATCATTGTTACAGTTTACCCTTCATATACATTATTGAGATAATCCTTATGGCAACCCCATTCCCCATATTTTGGAAGCTATAGTATATGGGTATTTTGTGATGATCTACACAAAACCCTACACATATTTTGTCTATTGTTGGCAGTTTAAATAAGAGTGAATAGAGGACTTGTCCATGGGTTAAGGCACAGTTTAGAAGCTCTAGCTCAGAATGGTCCTTCTTTCCTCTGTACAAACTGTACTGTAGAATCTCTATGTCTCTCTTTCCAGTTTGAGCACTGGAATATTCTCAAGAAAATATATTTACCACTGCTCAGATCATTCCCTTTTCTGCTGGGATTGGTTTAATATGTGTGACTAGGATAACGGGAAGCTGCCATCTCTTAGAGTATATGAATGCAGCCCTTCCTCTCTCCTTTCCCACTTCATGAAATGATCAGTTACAGTATTGTTGAATGTGGATATCCACACTGAACTTAACTCTAAGAATAAGTTCCACATACGTGCAGCTGCCTTGCTGCTACTCACTATCTCTGTCTTATATGTGGTTTCGGGGCTGGTATATAGTAGATAGATAGATAGATAGATAGATAGATAGATAGATAGATAGAAAATTCAAAATTCTTCATGAGATTAGTTTCAGGGTATTATGGGGGGGGGTGAGAATTTTTTTAAAGACTGTTCTGAGTGCAAAGAGAAGAGGCATAGAGAGAAAAATAACAGCACCTAGACTGAGAATAGATAACATTCTTCATTTATGTGTGATATGTTGTGCCTTTTCTGTACTGAAGCATAAAAGTTTTTCTAAATAACTATACTTAAATCCTCAGACAAGACCACATTATCTTCAAAACACATTTACTATTCCAAAATGTCACGGAATTGCCAACTTCCTATCAGGAAACCCAGGATGGCACACAAAACGGAGCCTTTAAGTGGTGTCATTTCCTTTGCATTTTCTCAGGAAGCATCTCTTGAATCAGAGCACCTGCATTTGAAACATTGTTGACGTAGATGGGGTGGGATGCAATGGAGCTCTTCGTTTACTTTAAATAGATAAAAATCCTTCTTTTGAATCCCTATATACATTTTTGCTACAATAAGTTGACTTTGCCAGAGGGATTTTGTGAAGTAAAATTATCTTTTCCCAATCACTTCTTCTATGTTTTTTTGAGGAGAAAAACAGAATTTTAACATGCATACACCATGTACAACTGATGTGCATTTAAAATGTATTGCAGGAAATGGATCATAGAATGGAAATAGAGCATATCTCCAAGAAAGTCTCCATAGAGAGGTAGGGAGGTGGCCTGTGAAATCACCATGTTTTCTCTGTGAGCCCCTTAGACCGTGGCACTATTAGAGACAGAAACCTTCATGTGCCTATGCTCAGAATTGCTGGTTTGCATCTCTCTGTAAGAGTTTAGGTATAGCATGTATTCATGTCTGCTATTCTTTATTGGTGTTAGCCAAATCCTTTAGCTAATTTTTCTATAATGGTTAATCTGCAATCAGCCTGAGCTTTTCTCACCTTCATTCTGTACTGTGGACTTCTCTCTTTCTCCATGTTTGAAGAGCACGTGATTGCAGAGCATCACACCATGAGATTTTATGAAACTTTTAGTATTTGTAAGTAAACCTACTTCAAAGGTTTTTTTTAAATCAAAGACTAAGCTTGCGTTATTCATCTGCTAGATCCTGTGTGTGGTGGTCTGGAACTGGTTGTTGTTTACCTTCTGCTGGAAAGTACTAGTGTTCTTCTTGTGAGCTATACTACCATTTCTCACATTCCCCAACAAGCATAGTTGGCAGTAATCGTATCCCGATTTGCTTAGTAGCAACAGGAAACTGTTGCTACGCACAGAAAATAGCATATTTATCTCATGTTAAATCATCACTCAGGTTATATCATCACTCTTTTTGCCAACAACCTCTTGGTACATTACAGTAGGCCATAGCAGTGGGCTATGGCATTATTGGTCTTGTGTGTAGGGGTGGGGAGGCTAAATCCAACATTGTGCTGTGGTTTCAGTGGAACTTTTTTATCATAGGCAGGATCGATCACTGGATCCTGCCTAATCTTTGCATGCTTTTTCCCTACACACGGACCTTCCAAATTAGTTTTTAAAACCCTCTTAAGAACACTGGAAAAGAGAAAACCACAGCTAATTTTCTGATAACAGATATGTACAGAACCCATTCTTTTACCTGACTTTCCTTACTCTTGTGCACTTGTAGATATGCATCCTGCTTCTAATTTTGGTACACTCACATAAATAGTTATTAGGGAGCAGTTTACTTCAACTCCCGCAGATAACACTGGCTAAGGCAAGGTCAGTAGGATATACTCAGTTTCTGTAAATCAACTTGCCTTAGAGTTTGCTTGCAAAAGGAAAGAAGTCAAGATCAGACAAAAAAATCCACAAGTCAAGCAGGGTCAACAGTCAGTCCAAGATCCAAACAAAGCCATTAGCCAATCCAAGGTCAGGGTCTCACTATCAGAAGCAGAGTCACAGGAATGTACACCAGAAAAACAAACAGTTGTTTCCAGCAAAGACTGTGAGTCTGAGCTGTTTTTTAAATTGGCTGCGGCCAGCAGTTCTTAACTTGAGAGAACTTCTTCCCTTGCTTGGCAAGTGAATGTCTCTGCTCCACTCTCTTGTCTGCCCTTCAAGCCTGGGGGCTTGGGGCCAGTGTCTCATCATCAAATTGTTCTAGCTGTGCTGCTGCTGCTGCTACTGTTGGTGTGTGCTTAGTCATGGGTGAGTCCTGAAGCTGCCATTCCACTGGTTGAGCTGGAAGGTTCTCCTCCTCTTCTGACTCTTGAGTCCTGAGCCCTGACAATATGTACATCTGAACCATCGCATTCCTATTTATAGATTCTTGATATGAATGTAATAAAGACTCATATTTCTACAGATTAACCTCATATCCCTTCTATAATGGAACTGCCTCAGAAATACATACCTCAAGGATTAGAATAGCAAGTCAAGCCTGTTTTAATCTTCCAGTGACCAGTTACAAAATATGCACTATGACAAAGAGATACTTTTCACTACTTGGGAGAGCAGTTCTCTTTAGATATTTGCCAAACATGTCCTTTAGTTTGACCCTTAGTTAAAGCAAACTGTATCATCCTGTCAAAGTAGTGGTTAGTACTTAAAACACTTGACAATGAACTTGGTTCTTCGAATATTATTAAAGGTTTGCCAGCTGAGATGGTGCAACCCAATAACTACACATTGACCTGTCAAGACTTACTTGGTTTTCCTTTATGGCACAATGGAATTTGTCTACATTTCATACTATGTTTCTGTGCATATTTCAGCAGGATATTTAAAAATTCTGTTATACAATGTAGCTGTCAGGAATGCTGTGTGGTTTGACAACTCTGTCCTCTTCATAAAGAGAAATTACAGTTGGATGTCTGGAGATGTTGCTGTTTGATTTCAAAAAGGATAGCAGATAGTAAACACTTTTTCAATACTTCGTGTTCTGACAGATTGTAAAGCAGTGCTTCCTAATTATATTACTGCTCCTTTAAAAAAACACCTTGTGTTAAATTAGTAACACCATTCACCATATGGTATATATTCTTCTTCTTTTTTTTTTTTACAACTTATCACCTTAACATGAGCAATAGTATTCTTGAAAACACTGAACAAAAAAGTCTTACTTATATTTGCCATTCAAGATAACCTGGTTCCATGAACAGTTACTTGAAAATCTGTCAACAGATTGAAAAGAAATTTTAATTACAAAAGAGATCTGTTACCCTATTTTCCGGGAGTCCCGGGAGGGACACCTAAGTGTGCTCTCAATTACACAAGTTGGGGAAATTAGCACAGAGCACAAGCTAGCAATACGAGAGGCAGGGCAATGGAGCAGAATCTTTTACCCAATGTCTACGGGGTCAGGCCGAGTCAAGGAGCAAACAGAAGTGAAATAATAATAATTGTTTTTATTAAAATACAATCAAACAGTGTATGCAGCACACTCACTCAGATAACTATAGAAATAAAGGTTGGAGTTGGATAGAGGGATTTTTAGAGGAGTTGTTGGTTTGGGTAATACTACACCTGTCCTGAAGCCCAGGTAGTCTGCAGCAGAAGTTCAGAGGTATGGAATTCTCAGTACTTGGGACTGAGGGGAAGGCTCACCAAGCAAAGCGGCAGCAAGGCGATCCGAAGAAGCTCTCAAAGTCAGGGGGTTTTATAGGGGAAAATGTCGCTGTAGGCTAGTCCGTACTTGGGGAAACAAAGCCTCCAAAAGGTCAGAATTTAGCATGATTGAGTTAAGTCCGAATTGACAATAGAGTAGACAGTATGCAAACGCAGAATGCTTGACAGATGAGGATTCTTCTAATCAAGCTGCCTGCTCAGGGCAGGGAGTTCTTCGTAAGTAGTGTGCATACGTAATAGAGTACTTGCCTTTGAGGTCTCCTGAAGCGGCGGGATGGCTATTTCTGGCCTGCCTGTATTGTGTTGGAATATTACAGCAATTAGTGGCCATGTCTGTCTGCGAGCTTGTCTGGGGAACCTTGTAGCACGTGGAGAGAAGGCCAAATTATTGATATCAAAGTGATATCTAATATCCCACAAGTCCGGGCTAGAAACTACAGTAACAGAGAGAGAGAGAGAGAGGAAAGAAAGAAAAAGTTGAGAATTGCAAGTAACAGGTTTGCAACCTTTAAGTTATTTCAAGTTCTTTTGTAGCTGGTTATTTGTACCATTCGTGAGCTTATTTAACCTAAAGTTATCAAAGAACACAAATGTATGTGTCCAGTTTTATTTGGCCATATACACTTGCTGAATGTTACTGGATTAGTCATGTTTTGTAGGTGTACATGTTTTCATTGGCCACTAACTGCTTGAACTTCAGGCTTTGCTGATTAGCACTGATCTTATTATCAGCATAGAGCATTATTATCCTGCTTGGAAAATTATAATGAAAGTGGAACTTGAAATTTGATAGGCTCAATTAGTCACTGTGTTCTCAGTTGGTCAGTTCTCCAGCTACTAGTCCTGAATCTTGGCATCTTATGAGGAAGAAAAAACATATTTGGATTGATACAAATAAAAGCTGTGGATCACAATCTGACATCTCCCATGAGCCCCAGGGCGCATAGTCAGCAGCCATGATGGCTCTGTGATTCTGGAAGCTGTAGTTCAAAAAATAATATTTTATGCTCTGGCACAAATAATAGTAAATTGAAGTTTGTAGTCAAGGAGCTAGTAATTTGGCACAATATCAGATCATCTTAAATATTAAAAAAGACATGGGCTACTTATGACCATTTTCTTTCACAGGATGTAGCATGAAAATCCCAACTATAGTGGTGGTGCGTATATGTATTAGGACACATAGTTTAGGAATTTCTACAAGTTTTTTTAACAGTTGTGTAAAGAGGATTTTGAAATGTCCCAAAGTCTCCATGTGGTCACTGTGGCACATCACTAAATGCTCCTGAAACTCTCTTCATCATCGACTCTAATTTTGCATATATCATAGAAAAAAAATGCAGTATGACCGCCTTATCTGTGGATTCATTATCCGCTGATTCAGTTATCCATGGTTGGCTCCCCGCTACTGCAATCCTGGTGGTGGCAGGTGGGAGAGAAGCAAGGAGTGCGTGATCGTGCCCCTTGCTGCCTCCTGCCCCTCACCCCGGCCCGATTGCCATGGCGACAGGCAGGAAAGAGGTGAGGGGTGCGTGATCAAGTCCCTTGCCTCCTCCTGCCCCTCTCCCCAGGCCCGATTGCAGTGGTAGCAGGCAGGAAAGGAGCGAGGAGTGTGATCCTGCCTCCTTGCCACCTCGATCACAGGGGCCGGTGGGGGACAGAGTGTTCTCTCCTATCCACAGATTTCAATATCCATGGGGCCCCTCAGAACCAATCCCCCATGAATACAGGTGTCCTACTGTATCACTGAGCTCGTGGGCAAAAGGAATTGCAGTGACCCTCTATATCTGCAGGACTTATGTTCCAGGAACCCCTGTGAATAGGGAAAAAAGTGAATGCTAACATCCCATAATATTAAATGGTGGTGATAAGCACGTGGATGCTTCAGCGCATCTGCATTCACATCATCACCATTTTAGGAGTTGGAGACAATGCTCTACATTAGCTGGAAATTGCATATGCAGAGGTTGCCAATATGGAGGGTCCACTGTAGTTTTCTTTCGATGGATTCTGGTTTATTAATCCAAGACATGGCCAAAATTAAGTATTTGTTCATTTAAGTAAAGGTAGAAAAACACTGGCAGTTTTTAACCCGCCCCCCCGCCCCCCATACACCAGGAGAAGACATTTCAGTCTTTCAGAATCATATTTTGTTGCAGAATCCACAAAGAACGCAATACAGACATTATGGACCACTTTAACAGTTCTAAACAGTGTCCCTAAATTTCAACAGTTTGCTATGTACTGTACATATCTACCACCCATCCACACACACACACACCAAAAATAGCCAATCAGGTCAAAAATATGTCCTAAAAATTCTCTTGGGCCTTTTATTTGTTTGTTTGATTTATTATCAGTGGAGAAGTTTTGTTTTCCTAGGCAATGAAATATTGTTATTGTTTTATGCCTTCAAGTCACTTCTGACTTACAACAAAACAAAATCTATCATGGGCTTTTCTGGGGCAGAGAATGTGTGATGCACCCAAGGTCACCCAGTGAGTTTACATGGCCAAACGGGGAATCAAACCCTGGTCTCCAGGATCATAGTCAAAAGTGCTCAAACCATTACAAAAAGCCCAGGTGTTTTTGTTTTTTTTGTTTTACAAACTATCATTCAGTGATGAAGTGATGAGCTTTTGTTGTCAGCAAAAGAGGGCGGGAGATAGAGGAATTCACTTTGGGCTCGTGAGTCCTTTCACACTACGGAATTACAACACTATGATTCAACTTCAACTGACATGCCTCCATCCTAGGAAATCCTGGTGTGTGTGGTTTGGTGAGGCACCAAAGCTCTCTGGCTAAAAATCCCAAAGTTTTCTCTGCAAATCCCAGGATTCCATAGGATGTTGCTGTGACAATTAACATAGAATCATAATGCTTTCTGTGCTGCGAAAAGCCCCCAGTAAATACAAGAAACAGAGGAAACATATGAAAAGGCCCCAGAAAATACCCCGGTCCTGATCTTACCCCTAATACTCTAATCCTCAATATAGTGGAATTCTTGCTGGGATCAGAAAATGCACCATGTCTTGTGCAATGCAATTAAAACAACAGCAGCAGCAACAACAACTTTGTGCACAGGGGATTTACGTTCCTTATGCACCAGGACAAAAGTGTGTGTGTGTGTGTGTCTGTGTGTCATATAGATACACAGCATAAGGTTTCAAAATGATGTCAAAAACAGATAGATGAAAAAAATGGTAGAATTTGCATGAGTCAGTCTGCTGCAATTAACATATCAGAACCTGGGACAGCGATAACAGAAAATAATGTTTTGTGCAAACTCTTAGAATGTGTATTGAATGTTGCTGTCAAAATTTGGTATTTTGAACAAACACATGTGTTCATTTTAAATAAGGATTTTGTCATGTTTCAGTTATGAAGAATTACTCCTCCTTTTTTCTGCACTCCCTAAGGGTACATGTAGCAAAGAAATAAAGAACAAAGTTAATAATTTCCACCTGAATGAATAATACTGTGATGAGAGATTTTGATTTTAAACTTCCAGAACCAAAGAGGCTAATTTTTATAATGCACTTCAAATGCATCAATTTTTCAGATGGATTATATTGTTAAAGAACAACAAAATGCATTAATGCAACAGGTTTATTTGTGGCCTTTTGCAACAAAAATTATGATGCAGCATTTTTTTCTGGCTGTTATAGTGGCAACTGAAAGAAGCTCATAAGGAGACACGGCGAAGGCCATGAGTCCTTACTCTTACCAATCATACGTTCGAAAGCAAGCATGCTTTTCCATGGTAACCTCTCAAAAACAATAGGTGCCACTGTTTATCAGGCATAGTTTGGAGAGAGTGAAACAAAGCCCCATAACAGTGACCTGGGGTCCTTTTATACTGTTATAGCACTATGTTTCCACTTTAACTGGCATAGCTACAACCTACGGAATCTGTGAGAGGCACTGGAGCTCTCTGGCTACGAATTCTAAATACTCTTCCCTAATCTGCAAAACCCATGATTCTAGAGGATGTTACCAAGGCATTTAATGTTGAAGCACAGTGCTATAGTGAGATAGTGTGGAAAGACTCCTGATTTGAGGAACTGGAAGCCAATTTTGATGGTAGGATATATAGGTCCAAAGTTTATATGAGTAAATGTCTTTGTCTCTCTCCTTAAAAGTCAAAGCATGCTGCTATTTAGCACCACAAATACAAAACCTGAAACTAGGTTTGTAACTTTTCAGTAAGTTTCTTCTTGAAGGAAGCAATGGGTAATTTCAGCAATTTTCTTCCTACTACAAGAAACTCTTTGCAAACTATGCAAAGCCTATTTGCAATCTGGGACTTATTCTATTCAAAAATTTCACATTGTTGATTTGAATGGAAAACAGTAACTTCTGTGCAGAACGTGTTGTTTGCTGGACAAAAAAATGGTACTTTGTATGCAAATCACCCACATGCAATTTTTGTTTGAAGTGCACAATTACAGCATTTTCTGTTATAGAAAACAGTATTTTTCTGAATAGGAAATCAATTTTCTGCATATAAATGCTGTTTCCTATGTAGGAAATACTATGCATGTTCTGTGTAAAACAACCACATGTGCATGTTGCACAGAATAAGTCCTGAACTGAAATAGATCCTTATAGTCAAGATATTCTTCTTGTTGGGGTTTCTCAACACTTGGAAAACATATTTTTAAAAAAATATTTTTTCAAATATTTTCAATTTTTTCCCCCACCCTTAGTATGGACAGGATGAGATTCTGTTACATGCACTGAAGGAAAATAAAGTTGCAAGTTTGTCCTGGATTGCCAGAATAATGGTTGGGGCTCAGCCTGGTCCTCACTTTTCAGTCTTTACTTTCTGTTAATAGATATGAGGGTGAGCAGGTTTAACCTTGCATTGTTGTCTCTGACTTTTCTTTAAACTGGTTCTGACATGGCAAAAAGATTTCACAGAGAAAGCACTGAGCTATGACTTCTCAACCAGTGGGAATCATATTAGTGAAGAAGTCTGATTAATAGGGCCAGAAGAGAGGAGGGACCACAGCTGATGGTAACATTAGTTAGACAACTTTTATTCCACTTGGTAGAACGTTGCATAGGATCTGAGTAGTGCTTTCCATCATAGACATAGGCAGAGTCTGAAAAGTTACTTTTGAAAGAAATTTGCTGAAGTTATAGTCTACCCTAGAGCAGCTGGTAGTCTATTCACAGTTTTAAGGTGCAATGCTTTAGTTTCCCATTTCTCAAAAGTAATCAGTTACTTTCAAAAGTTACTTTCAAAATCTAATGCTACAAGCTATTAGTCTGTGGCACAAAATACACTGCCCTCATGTCCAACTCATTATTATCTGTAAAGAGACTCGACAGAAAATGAAGCAGCAGCTTACAATATAGCAGAATCCAGAACATGAAGCATGTTCCACCTCCACCATTTAAAGAAGTCAAACATCCTTAAAAAACAACGAAAGTAAAATCCTATACTTATGTCACAGGTGAACTGGAGTTCTACCTCATTAAGTTATGATTATGAAGTAATGTAGTTATACCTTTGTTATTGGGGAAATTAATTACAGTGAATTCATTTTTCCTATCAAGTTACTTCCAAGCTTTGGGCCTAAGTGTAACCTAAACTTTATTTTGTCAAGGAAGCAGAGATCATCTACATCTAATTTATATCTTAATTCTAATTAGAACTGGCATGGCTAGTCTATTGCTGTTGTTCAACCAGCATCAAATGCTCGCCTTTCCCATTAGGAAGAATTGCAAGGAATGCTGAAACTCTGACATTTTTATGTCTCATGTACTGTTTTATTGTTCAAAAATCTTGATGCTGTAACCTTGCTGTTTGGCTAGGCTGACCTATAGGGCTTTTATAACCTTTCTGTAAACTTAAGTGCCAATCACCACGGTGAATGCAATTACTCTTCAGAGATGAAGTAGACCTTTCCTCTAGCTTTGAAGGCAAGAAAACAGCCTCAGGTATTTAGGTAACTGCTTGAACTTTTCTAATTGGTACAAACTGTCTGTAATAATTCCAGTTTGCCTTGCGCTGCCACCCAACAGCTCTGCTATTTTAAGTTAATGCACTTATCGTGATGTTATTCGGTGATATATGATATCAGCATATGAGCCTGAAGCTCACTAAAATCCTGAGACAGACATCTCTCTAGGCCATTGCTCTTTAAATTATATACTAATACAATAACCTTCTATTGATCCATTTAAAGTTTAGATAATGCACTGGGATAGGGAATGTGGAACATTAGTTTCTTAAATGTAACTGAATGTTATCACTTGCCCCCTACCAGTTGTTATGTGATAATGTGATGGAAAATCTGTTTTCAGAATAAAATACAAATCATTTTTTAAAAAGACAGAGCCTATAAAGATAAGATAAGATACATCCTGTCCATGCAGCAGTGTTTTTAAAGCCACATTTTTCAAAACTGGGTATCTTCAAAAGAAGAGTAACCCTATATTTTGTACATATTTTCAAATCCAAGAAAATTGTGTGCCAGCCTCTCTTTTTTCCTTCCATCTCCATCCCTGTTTCCACTCATATGTTAACAGGGTGGACCCTGTTTTGTTTGTTTGAGATCACTTTCCTTGTGTGTTTCATATATACTACAGGATGATGTGCACATTCCTCAGTCTAAGTTGTCCAAGAGGAAGGAAGCTCCCCAAACAAGCACAACACACAAACAGTTCATAGGGAGGAAAATGTCAGATTTATTAGGCATTGCTTGAAACAGATCAATGTATTCTGGGCATGGAAGAATGTTTCAAAATATTTGCAAAATGTCCCCTGCAATGTAATATGAGTGTCAGGAAACTCTTATGAGAAAAATCCTGGACTGATAAGAATCTTCACAGTTTGGGACTTAGTGTGCACAAAGTTCATGTGCATTTCCTTTGCACAGAAAACAACACTTTCAGTGAAGGAAACAGAATTTCCTATACAGGAAAGAGAATTTTCTGTGCAGGAATCAACATTTCTGCCCAGGAATATTATTTTCTGCACAGAAAATAGGATAAGCCTCTGGAGTTCTCTTGTTTTGTCGCCAGACATGGGGAGAGAATGATGTCCTTGGGACAGGCCCACGGTTGGCCCTCACTTCAGGGGTCATGAGACAAGAGGGGATTGGCTTGGGGGCTTGCCTTCCAGAAAAAGGGTCGGCCAAAGTCAGAATCCAGCCTCATGGGTTCACTTTGGGAACTGGTATCTCGCCCAAGGTAGGCTGGGGAGAGGTCGGGCGGTGACCCGTTGCCTTAGCAACTCCAGTTGTTTTGACCCTCCCTTTTCTCATGTCAAAAGTTAAAAGCCCATGTTCAAGTTCAAGTTCAAGTTCATGTAAATTGGGCATACATTAATAAATTGCCCTAGTTTATCCCAAGCCCTGTGTGTGGTCTCTTTATTTTGTGGGTTGGACAGCAAAATGCAGTCTCCTGATGCAGTTTGGCAAGGTTGCCCATTTCTACTCAATGGGTGACCTTGGATCCCAGACTAATCTGCTTTACAAGGTTGAGAGAATAAAAGGGAGAGTGAATTATGCATACTGCCTTGAGCATTTTGGATGAAAGGTAGTCCTTACTTTGGTAAAGACATCAATGTTGCTGTTTTTGTTGCTGTTGCTGTTGTGTGCCTTCAAGTCATTTCTAACTCATGCTGACCTTAAGGTGAACCTATTACTGGGTTTTCTTGGCAATATTTTTTCAGAGGGGATGTCTGCCTTTGCCTCTCTCAGAGGTTGAGAGTGTGTGACCTGCCCAAGCTCACTAGTGTGACAATCTTGCTATCCTAAATATATTAAGGAATCCACTGTCTCAGGTTCAGATTTACAAGCAAAAGGGAGATTGAAAGGTCAGCATAATCCGGAACACTGATTCTGAATGAAAAGATGAGCTCATGTTCATTTCCTTGAGGCCATTGATATCATCAGAGACTCCCGCCTTTATCCATACATCATGCTTGCTTTGTATTGGCACATAAAGCTAATTGAACATTCCTTAAGAGTTGTTGTGAAAGAAGACAGAGCTTCTTCTCTGTGTGCATGCTGGCTTCACTATATAATACACAAGAGCTCCTAAGCAGTCATTAATCTGTGTCTATAGGCTGTCACCATCTGCATGATATATCACAGCCCATGCATAATTAAATATGGAAAGGAGCTACAGTCAGAAGAACATCGCTTCTACTTTGGAGTGACCAAAAATTCTTAACATTTCCCTCTTCACTTAATCTATTTTATATCTCCAGGCAGGTATCTAATGCAGGCACAAGGGGTAAATTATGATGTGTCCAGTTTGTCAAACAGCTTCTAACTGAATATAGGAGCCAGGAGCTACCTAAGCACTTAAGTAGTTCTTTGCTCCAAGAATGTGAATACCGTTCATCACTATCTTATGGTCTAAGAGGCCGCAAGTGCTAATAAAGCAGTGCATTATGTGCTCCTTTCAGACTTGGGGAAGTGTGATTCACTTTGATGCTATTCAGTGAGCAAGCATAAAATCAGTTTCCATGGTCTCAGTTATCAGATGGCCCAGTGGTCCTTCTAGGTTGTAGCTAAAACTGACATAATATTGTCACGATCCCATTTGCTCATAGCAACAGAATCAGCACTATGGGAGCCAGAACCAGAGACCCAATCTATGTGTCTAAACAATCCCAATTAGTTTCAAGCCATCGCCTGCATGGTGCTTGGTCTTCACATCCATTCAGAACAGTCCAAAATCTGTCTGTTGCTGGAGAGTGACACTTAAGGATATATATGGCAGAATTTTATCCCAAGGTGTTTATACTAACCTGTTTTTTCCCCCCATTTTTTTTTCTTGTGGGATTGACCTAAAAGAGAGGAGGGGCATGCCTTCTCAAGACTAGTGGGTCTGAGATAATCTGAGTGGGATCTTTTGATTTTTCTGGCCACCTAAGCTGCAGTCCTTTATTTCTCCTATCACAAAGTCAGCATGTCATTTTCTTTCTTTGCCAATTGTGTGTGAACATTTCCATGTTCACAGAAACACTATGGATGTTTGTGGATTCATGTGTTCTGGGAGTGGAGTAAAACTAGTAACTAATGACCAATATTTGTTTTGTACAACCACAAATAGGTCACTGGAAAATGGTAATGCAATGGAGTACTTGTGTCTGAGTCACATAGGTTGTTGTTCTGTAGTCTGGCAAGCCTAGATTTTCTTCTGCTAGGATGATCTCTCTCTCTCCTGCATTTTTTCTCCCTCTCATTTTCTTGCTCTTGCCATCAGGACCACAAGATAGCTGGTACCTTGTGGAAGTCATACTTGGGAGTTGTAAATAAGACATTTGTGTGGAGTCGTTGTGAGGGCAAATAAAACTAGAAAATGGCAGTAGAACTTTGGTACAAGATTCCAGAGTAACACTTTTGTCATGCTGGTGTAAGTAACAGCTGCTATGGGATTTTGTAATTGCTCAGAGGCCTTGTCTATAATGCCACCATTCTTCTATTTATATCTTCTCAGAAGGTCCTGATTTATAATCTTTTAACCTGTACAAATTGCTTGTTTTCACTGCTGACCTTGAGATTAGATGTATTTACTGCCAGCTGCACCTAGAGAGCCATAGAATCTTTGAGTTGCAAGTGGCTCCAAAGACCAGCCCCTTCCCATGCAAGAATACACAAGTAATGCTTATCCAGCCTCTGCTTAGGGGCTTCCAAAGATGAAGAGCCTTTCTGCCCTAAACTGTTATAGTGCTATTATTCCAGCTTAACATCCTGTGGAATTCTGGAGGTTGTAGTTTACTGAGACCAAAGAACTCTCTGTCTGAGAATTCTAAATGCCCTTCCCTAAACTGCAAACCCCAGTATTCCATAGGATGTTGAAAGTGGAATAATAGCACTACAACAGTGTAAGGCAGAAAGGCCCAAAGAGTTCACCGCTCTCCAAGAAATTCCATGGTCAGATAGCTTTCACAGTAAAAAAGTTCTTTCTAATGTTTATATGGAATCTCTTTTCTTATAATTTGAATCTATTGGTTTGTGTTGTAATTTCTGCAGTAGCATACAACCTGGCTCAATTTGATATTTAAAGATAGCTATCATGTCACTTCTCACTTTTCTCTTCTCCAAGTTAAATATACCCAGCTCCCTCAGTTGCCTCTCATAAGATTTGGTTTCTAAATCTTTGATCATCTTGTTTATTCTTCTCTGGATACATTCCACCTTACTGATTCCTTTCTTGAACTGTGGTGTCCAGAAATAGATACAGCATTCCAGGTGAGGTCTGACCAAAGCAGAATAGAGTGGCACAACACTTCTACTGAAACAGGTCAGAATAGCCCGCCCTTTTTTGGGGGGGTGCTGTGCCACAGATAGAATAATTGAGCTGGAAGAGACCGCAAGGCCCATTAAGTTCAACGCCCTGCCATGCAGGAACATTTGTTTCATGTCAGCTTGTTGTCTACTAAAATACCGAGATCTCTCTCTCTCTCTCTCTCTCTCTCTCTCTCTCTCTCTCTCTCTCTCTCTCTGTTTCTTCTTCTTCTTTTTTTGCCTAGATTTATTTTGTTATATTTATCCATGTTGAAATTGATTTACTTAGTTTTGGCTCAGCTGTCCAGTCTGTCAAGGTCACTTTGAATTCTGTCTCTGTCCTTTGGGGCATTCACTGTCCTCCCTAATTTGGTGTCACCTGCAAATTTGATAAGCATGCGTTCTATTCCATCATCTAAGTCATTTTTTTTATTATGCTGTGCAACACTGGCCCTAAGAGAGAATCCTGAGGCACCCGTTCACCACTTCTTCCCAAGATGAAGAGAGCTCTATGAGTTCTGTTTGTCAACCAATTAGAGATCCACTTAACTGTAACATGGGGGTCCTTGTTAAAAGGCTTACTGAAATCAAGATAGACTATATCCACAGCACTCTCCTAATCTACCAACCTTGTTACTCTATCAAAAAAGAAATGAGATTAGTTTGACATGACTTATTTTTGGGAAACCTATGTGGGCTGTTAGCCTGATTAAAGCATGGCTTTCTAAGTGAGTGTAGACTGACTATTCAATTATCTGTTCTAGAACCTCTCCTGGTATCGGCATGAAACTAACTTTCCGGTCCTATTTTTTGCCCTTTTTGAAGAAAAAAGCTGCTGTAACTCCAGAACAGAGCACAAGCAACAGGATATGAGTTTAAAACCAGTGATCTTCTGACACATCTCTGAAGGACCCAGTCTGGAGCCATGGAGAGACAGATAGGTCAGTTATCTGACCAAATGCTAATCTGCTTCATAATCCTTATGGCAGTATTTGGGAGCATGTGACCGTACAGGTGTTGTTGGCTTGCAGCTAACATGATTCTTAACCAGGACTGTCTGCAAAAAATTATGAGAGTTGCAGTCCAACAACTTCCAGAGGGTCATACATTCCCTAGTCCTGCCCTATAGTTGTCACTTTCAGCTACATTCTATCTAAAGTCTGTCTGTCTGTCTGTCTGTCTGTCTCTGTCTATCTATCTATCTATCTATCTATCTATCTATCTATCTATCTATCTATCTATCTATCATTTTCTCTTTGTTCCTATTTCATAACTTTTGCAGTCCTTCTTTCTTCTTGGACTGATGTATGGCTTCGACATCAATAAGACAATCATTTTATTTATGCCTTCGCTTTTTCCAAAAGGGGGACTCAAGGCAGTTTACAGAGTAAGAAGAGATACAAGTATAACCACAGGTAGCTAAAATTATACTCAGTGAAGTATAACCACAAGTAGCTAAAAATATACACAGTGAATATTAAAATAATATTAAATTATCTATGGAACTGAAGCAATAAAACAAGGAAGGAACCAGCTGCTACCTCTGATCATGGGGTATCCTAGATTCCCTCTTGCCAATATTTGGGTATGTACATTAGCCTAGTATATGCTTTTTAGGAGAATCGCTAAATAATTCACACTCCTCAGCTGATTTGAATTGTTTTCATTCAAACCCTTAAACATACTCATATTTGTAACTTACTGGAAATTATGTGGAAGCTTACTGGGAAGTTACAAGACTCTGGAAGAGCTCTGCATTTTGAATATTTATGATGAAGAGAAGAACTAAGGTTATTTCCTCAAAATCAGGTCCAGACATGGAATGAGGCTGAACTGAATCTTAAATGTGCATTATAGCATTAATCCAGCTAGTCATTTTCGCTTCTGGTTTTGTCCTTTCCATGGCAAGTGTCTTGCCTCTCTTTAAAACATGGATTTTTGGTGGAAGGTATGTGCTTTTATCTTTCATTTGGAGACAGGATTTCATGCTGTGAAGTAAGCATCTTCTCCTTGATCTTATTGTACCAGTTCCAGCATGTAGTACTATTTGGTAGCTGTAGCCTGATTAAAGCATTCCCCTTGATTAATAGTACTTTGGCTCTGGACAGTGCTGGTTTTTCCTAAGAGCCAGTAGACAATGCCTGGATTACTTGACTGCACATCTGCTCTCTTCAGTGCCTGCAAATATTTATACACATTTTAATGATTCCCTGTCCACTGTAAGGTTTTACTGCTTTGCTAATCCTGATAGCATCTTTCTCGCTCTCTAAGATTTTCCATTCTAGGATCCAATTGGGTAAACAGAGAGACAAACAGCATGTTTTGAGGTAGATTATTTTGTTTTGGTTTATGTTGAACAAAGAGGCTAAACTGACATGCTATAAGGAGTTACAGACATCTATGGTAGAATTACACTTTGGTTTAAAAAAAAAAAACTGCAGCAAACTGTGGCCAGAAACAGAGTCAGATATATTAGACCAAGTGTTGTGAAAAGGTGGAATTTGTTGTATACAACAAGTTCTGTGCTAGGCCATGTTTTTATTGAACTGAGATTCACTGTGATCACCCATATCATCAGAGGGCAGGCAATTAGCTTTCAATCAAGAGTGAGATAGAGGAAGAAGAAGTAGAGATCAGGGTCTGTTCCATGGGTAATTTTCATTCTTTTTTCAATACTACACAACAACTCAAGCAGTGTTAGTCATATAAATCAGTCATCTTGTTCCCCACTTTTAAAACAGAAACTTGCCATCAATAGGTAAAATAGCTGTTCACAACAAATTTGTTTATTTTAAATATTTATATCCATACCACTTTAGTCATAGGTCCTGCTAGATATAGGGTTTAGCCTGGTTGACACCATTGCATCCAGGTTCCCAAGGAGATAACAAGTCCAGCTTTCAAATTTGGTCACTGATGAATGGAGTTTAATTAAGCCAAAGTTGTGGTGCTAAAAGAAATGGTCAACAAGCAAAATGTCAAACCAAAGCTTGGTAGGGTAATTTTTTTACAGTGTAGCTCCTAGATCCATCAAGTGAGCACACCCATGCTCATGCCAGAAGCTGACAGAATCCCCATTCTGGGAGTTTAGTCCAAAGAAGTAAATGTTCTAAACTTCACCTCAGGTCCAACAGGCAAGGTCAGATGCTACAAGAGTTGAATTCCACCATGATCAGCAAAGTCTCAGTGTTTTAGGCACCAGCTGTCTGCCCCCATGCAATGGAGTGCAGGGCTAGCAGGAGGCTGTCTGCGGTCAAATGGAAACACTTAACATTCAGTTCAGCTTGCTTGTTCAGAGTGGAGCAGAAGCATCATCAAGGGTCAGTCCAAAAGTGCAGGAATCCAACAGGTAACATGTTCAGGCAGTCAAGGGTTAGAGAAGAGCAGAGTCTGTAACACAAAAGGCAAGGGCTGGCAAGCATACAAGTTGTTTCTGGCATTGAGCCGCTACCCTCTGCCTTGCTTAAAAAGGCTGGAGCCAGCTGGTTCTCATTCCAGTCTGATTAACTCCTGGTGCACTTGCATCTGCTTGTCCTCCTTTGAGGCTACTGTTCACCTGGAGAAGCTGACTCCTGGCCCATGACTAGTGTGTGTATATGCCTTTAAGTTTCCTGTCAACTTATTGTGACCCCATGAATTTCATAGTGTTTTCTTAGGCAAAGGACTACTCAGAAATGATTCTGCCAGTGGTTTTGACATGTCCTTCCTCTGAAATACAGCCCACAGCACCTGATATTTGTTGGTAGTCTCCCATCCAAATACTTTCCAGGACTGACCCTGCTTAGCTTCCAAGATTGGACAGGATCTGATGCCTTTAGAGTATTTAGGCTCCTATTAGTGGCAGTAGTGGGGTTTTAGGTTTTGTTTTGTTTAAATTGGAAGTGAAAATCATTTTGGACTTTTTCTGTTTCTCTTCCCATCCCAAGTTCTGTAATGCTCATCCTCGTGAAGAGTCCTGCGGTCCATTCACACTTCTAGTGCTGCATTCCACTTCAGCTGCCATGACAACATTGTGTGCAATCCTGGGATTTGCAGTTTAGGGAGAAGAAGGTAAAATTTTTAGCCAGAGTGCTCTGATGCATCTTCAGAATGCAAACCAGGATTCTATAGATGGAATAATTTCAGTTGAAGTAGTGCCATAATTGTGTAGTGATTGTGAATGGGACTGTGGAGGACTTGAAAGCATTATTTATTTATGATTATTCACTGGTTCAATAAGAGTATTCACAAACCCTGATTTTTAAAAAATGTTGCTTAAGAATCACATGGCTGTTATTTCTTATCTTTTTTACAGT
The DNA here is from genome assembly GCA_948474755.1 of Ctenosaura bakeri. Taxonomy (NCBI): domain Eukaryota; kingdom Metazoa; phylum Chordata; class Lepidosauria; order Squamata; family Iguanidae; genus Ctenosaura; species Ctenosaura bakeri. The sequence continues at coordinate 155,316 of CAOLHI010002025.1, forward strand.
ATTTATTACAAATTTTCCCTCTGTACATTGAAATTAGGACATGCACATTTTGTGCAGGTGTGTGTGTGTGTATTGTAATGCATTTCCTCTTTTTTTTTGCCCCATAGAGGGGCTGAGGACTGTCCCTTCCCATTCTCCTTACATTCTGTACTTGGTTGGCTAATGGAACAGATACTCTTCCATTTATTTCAACTGCTTGAGGCTTGCTTTTTCACTTTGGTTACTATTCATCATGGGTTGTCTTCTGTTCTATGTACTGAATCAAATAGTGTGACAAATTTATTGGCTGGTGAATAACTTTAACTTTAACTTCTGAAAAGCTCAGCTTTCATTATTTGAAGACTTTATTTTTCCTAGTTATGATGAGATTTCTGTGACTATATAGTTATTTCTGTGAAGGCTTTAATGCACTTTTTTCTCTCCCCCCTTTTTCACTTTTTCTCAATGAAGCCCATGCCTTTCATGTATAATAATCACCAGTACATTGAGCTGTGAGCAAGTTCTTTTGAATAGTATATAATAAATAGAATGTACTATATAAGGAACTTTACAGCAGCAGTGGTGAAGAGTTAGATATATGGATGTGATGAAACAGTACAAGTGTTTTTTATGAGAAGAAGACAGCAAAAAAAAGAAAACACTTTAAAAAATTAACAGACTGGTGAAAATAAGAACCTCTGCAGGGCTGTTGAGGACGGCATTTGTATGGAAAAGCACATATAGCTATATATATCACAGTCTTATTTCTCATGCTGGTGTGTTATGCTTTTGATTTACAAATAGAAACAGCTGATATTTGAAGATACAGGCTCTAGTGTAAGATGTTATTCCAACATGTTGAGACTAGAAAAATGTTTTGATCTCTGCTTGATAATGAATAATCAATGCTGGATTAATGCAGCATGTGTGTATTTGCATGCCTGGAGACTAAGACTGAGAAAGAAAGAGAGAAGATGAAACTTTTAATCACTTTATATCTTGGATTGTCTTGTGAATTAAGGTACTTCCTTGTTTTTGTCTTTTGTCTTTAGGGAATTTTACTGAAAAAGAAAAAAAAAGGCTTAACTCCTTATGGTAGTCCCAACTAAGGCCCTTTTTGCATCCTTTTTTTCTTGCGCGAGCGCCCCTTGAGCACCGTGTGAGTGGGAGCATCGGTCCGTATGATGCACTCCCCCTCGCACGATGCTCACGAGGCTAAAGCGGGGCGTGCACACAGTTTTTGATTTTCGGGTTTAAGCCGAAAATGCCCCGCACTTGCGCAATGCTCGCAGTGCCCTCGTGCACTTACCTCTGTGCGGTGTGTCAGCAAGGCGGCCTGGTCACGCTTCTTTCCCCCAGCACAGCCTACAACTCCCAGACTGCGCTATGGAATGAAGGGGCAGGGCGCTAGGGCGACAGTCGCACTAACAGGAAGCGACCTGCGGTACGAAGGAACATGGAAGCGGCAGCATTTCGAATGAGGCTTCTCGCACGAGACACTCTCCCCGTCGTGCAAAAGGGTAACGTGCGAAAAGGGCCTAAAATAGGCCCATTGACTTTATTGTTGTTGAATGGTGAGCTGACCCTTATGTAAGTACAATGGATTCAGTGGCTCTAGTAGTTGGGAATACCAAAGGATTTATGCCAAATATTCCAAGTAATCCTCTTCTCAGTTTGTAGATAAGGAGAGTTTTGCAGTGAGAAAAGCTGCTCAAAGTTCAGGATTTGCTTCTATGCTAAATGTTGCTCCTAAAGTTCAGCAGTCTGTTCCCAGCAGAACTTCTCTTATTTCACTTGGTCATCCCAAAGACTTGCTTTGCAAACAGATCCTGTATCATGACATAGGGTTCTTACTCATTCCAAAGCACACAGTCTGCAAGAGCAGCAAAAACTGTTTTAAAAATAGTAGAAGCAGTAAAAGCATATTGTAAGCAGCACTCATTGTAGGTTCAGCAGCAATGAGGGTTGCTCAGCAATAATGACACAAAGTATATTTGTGAAGACGAAATAGGACATAACACTTATTAGTTATTGGTATACAATAACTACAAACATAGAAACAATATTTTAAAAAATAAATACATAAGGCAACTAAGTGTATTTGGAATCTGAAAATTCTTTTGAAATGGGGAGTGGATAAGATATGTGATAAACTGTCTCACCACTCAACAGAGAAGATGGAGCACAAAAGTCCCCCTGTCCATCTCTCCAATCAACCTTTGGTTGCTTCTTTGTCATGGTCACCATCTCAATTATGGATTGGAACTCATATATAATTCCCTCCATGTGATCAAGTGCATGGAAGAAGAATTTGATCATATGCCTCTGGACATACTGTCCTTGTCAGCTCTTATAGACTTGAATATTTATGTATTAGTTACTTTTACATCCCATCTTTTGCCAAATGGGTTCCAGGTGGCATATATACCTCTCTTCCTACACACTTCATCCTGGTAACACTGAGTTAGGCTGGGCTGAGAAAGAAAGCAATCAGTGAGTCTTGTCCAGTGAATTTTGTAGTTCAAAGAAACCCAGAACCTGGATCCCAATTCAATATTTTAAGAATTACCCAGCACCGTCTAGGTTGTTGTATAGTACTTATGTGAAATTTCTCATCATGTTTATATGGAGGAGCCGATGGTACTTACACAGCATTCTTGATTATCACACTTGCTGTGCCTTGCTGGTCTTATAGCTGTTCAGTATACAGCTGTTCAGGATTACTACATCTCAACAAAATTCCTGTGCAGCCATTCCTTTGGCTTCTAGGGACCACTTTGGTTAATAAGTACAGATAATGATGTCCTTTACTGCTACAATTTTCCCTCTCTCAGAAAATTTCACAAGCCCTCAGCTGTTTTTCTGCCTTTGTAACAAATAAAATCTATACAGAAGTAAAATAAGTGTACAAGCAGACTGTAGGTGGTACTGTAGCTTTTGTACAGTTTCTCTCAAGCAGGAAGAGAAGCCTAGGCAAACTTTTTGTGTGAATCAAACTCTGAAGGAAAAATTTATTCCAGTGTGCTTCTTAGCCCCAAGCTGACAAACCACTGAAAAGAACAAATAAAAGGATTCTTTTTTACCAAAAATTTCTCAAAATGTAAGTAATATAATATCTACAATGTAAGTATGTTTTACAATATTCTCCAAAATAATCTTTAATGCCCCCTGTAGTTTAAAGTTCTTTCATTTTGTTAGCTTTTTTTTACGTTTTGCATGGTACTGTAGTTTAAAACATTCTTTTGTTGCCTAACCTCGACACTAAAGTAAAATTCTATCCCCACCCTGTCTTACAGTAACACAGGCAACAAGCCCCAAACACACCAGCACTGATTTACCATGGTTCTAATCAGCATTTTGCACATGGAAAACTCACCATGTGTCTTGGAAACCTTTGACACTCATCTCTTTCTAATACAACTCCCTGTTTCTCCCTCTGCTGGTTTCAGAATAAACGCCTTGTCAAAAAAAGAATTAGATTTTGACAGCTTTTTTTCCCCCTATGGTTAATTGAGGTGATAGATATACTTGACATTTATCTAAATGCAGAAAAGAAGATTAAGACATATTTTTCTACATGCATTCCCTGTATTAGAGGAGGTCAGTATCTAGGGTCTCTTTAATATGCCTGTGCAATTAATAGCGGTGATAATTCTGCTTCATATCACAGCGTCTAAACTTCTCTTTCAAGCCAACAGATAAAACTATCTTTTCTATGTATGGGGCTTGAATTAGACTAATCTTTTTCAAGTTCGCCCTTAAGGCCTTCCTCTTCTCACAGTCCTGAAAATTAATACTCAGTGAAAAACACAAAAGCCTGTGTGTTAGCTCACTCAGCTGAATGGAGTTCAGAGGGAGGAGCTCTCAGTTCAGACTTGTGAAATTTTTTGCTTCCCATTTCTGAGGACTTTCCTCTGAGTAATGTCTTTCATGACCTATGTGAAAAGTCTCTTATTATATGCTGATAGTCTTCAAGGGTGTATCAAACTTTACTAGCTTCTTTGCTCGGAACATGAATGCTGTATATATCATTTCTAAATGGAATGATTACAATAATTCCTCCCCAATAAAATTTATGTGTTAATTAAAATCTATTAAGAAACAAAAAATAAGATTAGTCCTTTTTTTTTCCAGTTCTCATCCCCAGTTCCTTTCCCTGCCAAAGAACTGACCGGGCTTCTTTAAGCATTTGGGCTTCATATGATGAGTAAATGGAGCTAGACTTGTTCTGTGGTGCTTGGGATGGCATCTTTGTTTATGGAATAATCTGATGATGAGGCTTCATAAATACTGACAGTATTATCTAAGTGAAAATCTGTTTTAAAGGTTCTATCTGAAGCTTGCTAGAAGAAATACTTACATATGATGTTGACTATCCTGCTTGTTTAAGATCAGAACTGTATTAATCAGCTAGAAACTGGGAGTGGGGAGGAACAATTTAAGAACAAAATGAGTAGACAAGTCAATTGAATTGTCCCTTCTTGTCAACATATGGCCCTTAGATAGACAACAAAATGCTGGTGGCTAGAGTATTTAACTAAGAGGGGAGAGTCCAAGGTTCAAGTTTCTACTTAGTCCTGAAGCTCACTGATGAGAATCTCAGGATACTCACTCTCTCTCAGCGTAAACTACCTCACAGAATTGTTGTGAGGATAAATTTAGGACGAGGAAACCAAATGCTTCAAAGCAAGCTCTTTAGAGGAAAGAAAGAATATAACCGCAACAAATAAAATACTATACTGAGCATTTTGTCCTCTACTCAGATCATTCTCCAAGATGCTATCATATGCTACTGATGCCCTAATGCATGTTATGTAGCAGAAGCAAGTCAGTCCTTATACAAGAAAGAAAAAGACAAATCTGTATTGTCAATATTCAAAAACCATTTGAATATCTTCTGATTCACTCAGGACGGCTATTCTTGAAGAACATGACCACATTCCAATGGGGAAAAAACCTGAATTAGAATTCATCCGGAGGTTCAACTCTTTCTCTTGTTCCTTGAATAGAAATAAAGGCTTTTTTTGTGTCATTAGGTCATTTAATCAGCTCATTTATGCAAAGATATCTGTCTTACCAAGCCACTAGTTACTATTCATTAATGACAACTATTGAGATAATAATTGCTGTTTAACAGCAGTATTAGTAGCAGTAGCAGTAGATGTGATATTATTAGTATTAGTATTATGATAGTCAGTATGGTGTGGTGATTTGAGTATTGGACCAGGATTCTGGGAGACCAGGGTTTAAATTTCAATTCAGCCATAGAAATCAGCTGGTTGACCTTGGGCAAGTCAGCTGGTTGACCTTGGGCAAGTCATGCTCTCTCAGACTGAAATGAAACCCCCTGTGTACAAATTCTGCCAAGAAAACCCCTGTGATAGGTTTGCCTTTGGGTCGCCATAAATCAGAAATAACTTGAAGGCACACAACAACAACAGATGAATTTAGGCCATTTCCGCACGGGGCGAGGGAATTGCCCCGTGACACTATTCACTGAACTTTTGGGCTCCACGGTCCGGTCCATGCTGCTCCAGAGCAGTGCGTGGCCGCCGATCCGCACTCCTCCAGGGATGTAAATGGCAGCTTCCAGTTGCTCGAGGGTCTCAACCAACTGCTGAAGCTCGCCAGCCTAAAGCCTGCCCCCGGCAGATCGCAGGCTCACACGAATGCGAGCCTGTGAATCTGCATAAGGGAGCAGGTTCACAGTAGTGCACTCCATGCTTTTGAAAGACCTGTTTTTAGCGGTCTTTCAAAAGCACGCTGGACGACCACTTGAGGTCATTCCAGAGCGGACTGGGGTGTGGATCTACCTTAAGTAGGTCTGACCCAGTCCGCTCCCAGGTGCAGACCTCCTCCCTGGAGGACGCTCTGCCCCATTTTAAAAACCCCGTGTGGAAATGGCCACAGTGTACCATATGATCTGCTCCCTGTCTCATCTACTCATGCTAAGCGTAATCTGGCTACACTCTCTCCAGGTAATGAAATGGTCTGCAGTTCATAAAAACTGATGTCAAATAAAGCTTCTTAACTGTTAAGGTGTCTAAGACCTGTTTCTGCTGCAACAGATTGACATGGCTACCTCACCCCATGGAAATTAAGATAAATATTATTTTTCAAGAAACATGGGAGAAAGGTCCAATTACTTGCTTTGTCACATATATTTACTTTCCCACTGATCACTTTTTAGTTGTGTGGCTTTTCTTTGGTGTATTTGCACTTCATTATTTAGAAAGGTCCAGACTGTGAATCAACACAAGCATGTGCTTAAGTTTATCCCCACTCTGGGAACGATTTCAATGTGCTTCTCTTCCACTACATTCCAAAGAACTGAAACCTGACCTTAAAGTCTAACATATGTTAAATATTTTCCCTAATATTTCCTCAAAATTATATCACAGGTCATAAATGCAATCTTTAATACAGGGCCAATTCTGATGTAACATTTTCCTTTGCAGGAATGTTCTTTGGATGATAACTTTCAGTGCAGGAATGCTTCTGTAACATGTTACATGTGCGGTTGGGGGTAAGAATCCATGTGACATTTTACAAGAAACATCCATGCATAAGTGCTGTCATAAGTACAGCATCTCTTTCATAGACCTTTTCTAGAAAATCCACATATGTGTTGAAATTGAAGCTATGTATTTTTTTCTCTCCAAAAGCATCTGAGAAGAGTAAATCAGAAGGGATAGATCATGGATCCATCTAGTCCAGCCTTCATTATTCTGATGTTCTCCAGATGTGTTGGACTACATTTCCCATAATATCCAGCCAGCATGGCTATCACCAAATATACTCTGATTTTTTCATCAGCCCTGTCAGGTTGTTGATTCTTCTGTATCTCATTTATTATTTTATGTTTACAGCTTCATTGTTTTATTTAGTCATATTTACATCCCACCTTTCATTCTGTGAGCTGAAGGTGATATACATGACTGCTTTCCCTGCCATTGTATCCTCAGAAGATCCCTGTGAGGTAGGTCATGAGAAGTAACTGGCCCATGTTTGATGAGTAATGTTGTTGTCCCAGTGAAAACTTGAATCTGACTTTCTTATGTCCCAGCCCAGCACTCTTAACTATATAGCATGATGGATGTTGGAATTCATCAGCATGGTCATATCTATCATTCCTCATCTTTGCATGAAAAGACTATGCATCCAGAGGCACTCTGCTCCTTGATTCTACTAGGTGTGGGATAAATTCTACCTAGACGAGCTCCACTCAAATGAATGTGACTTGACATTCACAACAAACTTAAGAATGGGTTTATTCTAGTTATGACTAATATTGGCTTTCTCTTTACATATCTAACTTGACCCAGTGTTTTATATGTGAGTTCAGGTGGTGGATCCTGATGTTCTAGTTTTTAAAAAAGGTAGATCATAGCTGTTTGATGTTTGCTTATCTCTGGTTTGTAACCAAACACTTGAATCTTTTCACTAACAGAAGAAATGGCTAGGCACTGTAATCAGAAGGGTTGTCTTGCTGAACCTTTGATCTCACCCAGCAGCACATTTGTTTGTTCTGAAAATTATACTCATTAGATTTGATTTTTTTTTTGGGGGGGGAGTATTGATTCTCAAATTCTGTTATAAACATGACACAGGATCATAGTCAGCCTTGGAAAAGCAGGGTATTATACCTAGCAGATACCAGTAGGTGATCTGGATAATGATGGAGAAATAAAGATACTAGATAGATACTAGATAGAGAAATCCCTTTGAATATAAACAGTTAAACTCTTAGACTATCAGTGCTGTAGTCGGATGTGAGTGCCTTCTATACTTGAAAATTGAATGAAATGAAAATTACATATGAAGATAAACTGCTGTTACAGGTCTGCACCTTCTATCCATCCCACATCCCATAGTTAGATGGGACCTAAAAGCAGCATGGCTGCATAGAAACTTTATAGTCAGGAACAGTGTGCTACTATGCCAGTTACCATAGAGTTATAACAGAAGAGTGCTCTGGCTTTCAGGCCTTCTTGATTTGAGAGGCTTCCTTGGAGGGTATGGCTGGCCAAGGTAGGCAGAAGGATGCAGGATTCAATGAACCCAAGCAAGGCTCTTCATAAATTCTTATCTGAGTTGTTGAAATTGAATTCTTAGTTTTGGAGAAGAAAACCAATGGATTTTCTACCAGTTTGTGAAATACTCTCTGATCTTTCACAGAAGTTTCATCATTCTTATTTATTATTTTAGGGTGGCAGCTAAAGTAATAAACAGTGTAAAATCATTATTGAAAAGCTCAATAATTTGATCACAAACAGAAGAATGGCTTTGAATACTTTAGTTAATAAGAAAAGAACAGGGCCTGAATGACTCCCTGGTGGGCAGGTATTCTAGAAATATCTGGATGCTGAACACAAATTTGTGCTGAAGCAGAATTATACTACAGTAAGTTATTAGAGTAATTCATCTGGTATACATCAATGGTTAATTATTAAATGTTAATATCAGCTTCTCATGGATGACATTTCTCTTCTGTTTTTTTTTAAAATGTTTTTGTAAAATTAACTGATGATCAATATAGCAAAGACCTTTTATTCAAAGGCAGGCTTTTGGCAGGTTGTTGCTGAAACGGGCTTTTTGCTGGTTGGGAATAGTGTTTTTTTTGCATTGATGCATTTTAATTGCTTTTTAAATCCACTCTTTATGTTTCACTTGTATTTTTTTTAAGTGTTTCATAACTATTTATTTGATCTCACCACTGTTAGTTGCCCAGAGGGCTCTATGTTGGCAGAAAGGTGGGAAAGAAATTAATTAAATAAATGTTAGCAATAAAATTGAATTATTGATCAATACAGTAATAAAGATATAGGGTAGGATCCAAGCAGAAAAGCAGAATGCAGTGGAAACTGTAGATGTGTGGTCTCTAATTCTCATTGCAGCTTCTCATATTTACTGCAGAAAAGTTTTGGAGATCTGGAAAATCTTCCAGAGCCAATTTTCAGATGGCGGGTGGGGGGGGGATTCCAAAAGTTCTGGCAGCTGAACATTAGATTTAACCCATAAATTCACAGATCTCTATTTGACCACTTTGAAGTGTAGAAAATTACCAAAAGTTCCTTTTTTCACTTTGGAAGCAGAATTGGAAAATGAAAACTTTCCAGCTTTCGGTTTTGCCTCCCAGCTTACTCAGAAAATCAATATCATATGTATGGTTTGGTAGAAAAGGGAAAAGGTCAAGCACACAAATCTGTGTAAGGTAAGTGCCCAAATATATGCCCCCTTCAAGTTTAACTTCAAGCACCCATTTATATGTATTCTAGCTATTACCATATACCTATAAATGTATAATGTATAAATGTAGTTACTCTAAAGGTAACCATATAGCCATCTTTAAATAGCTGAAGAGATATTGTGTTGAAGATATAGCAGCTTTTCTTTCCACTTTTCCAGAGACTAGATCACAAACTGATGGATTCATATTACAAGAAAAGAGATTCTCCTAAACATCAGGAAGAATATCTTTACCATAAGAGCTGTTTGTCAGTACCTTGGAGGGTGATGGAATCTCTGACTTTTGAAACGGAAGTTAGATGGCCATCTTTCAGGAGTGCTTTACTTGTGTATTCCTGATTTCAAGACAATGATTAGATCGTCCTTGTGGTTGTTGCCAACTCTAAGGTTTTATGATTTTTCTGAAATAAAATAAATAAAACTACAACAAAAACTGAAGGGACAAGCAAATTGAAATTTTATCCAAACAAGATAATCATACTATTGGCTAGCTGATCCAGATGGAAGTGCAGTATACAATTCATCTTAGACAAAATGGCTCTGACCCCAAAGGACCACATACCTGTATAGGAATCAACTGCTGTCTCTGGATACACAGGTAGTTTGAGCAGATAGGAGTTCAGCTTATAGATTCATTTGGTATATCAGCTGTGGACTTATCTTGAGAAAGAGGAGTTCATCTCCATTATGCATCCAGTTAGTTCCAGTGTAGACTACACCAATGCTCCTGATTAGGAAAAGTCACGTTCCTTTTGTCCTAGATTCAGGGGGTTTTTTTTAGCCACAGTTATTTCTACCTCAAATATAAAGAAATCTGTAACTTTTGCTAAATTCTTCAAAGAGAAGTAGAAATGAAATTAAGTCCCATTTGTATCAGAGGAATTCAGTGCCTTAAATCTAATTTCTAGTACCAGCTGGAGAAGAAAGTCAAATGGTAAAACAACATTACATGAATCCCATTGATTTGGTGGGATTACTCTACTTGGGACTAGCAACTGGTTTCAGACCAGTTCATGTGGCCCTCCAGATGTTGTTGGAATGCCACTCCCAGAGTTTGCCAATAAGAATTCCCACTTCATACACACCCAGATCACCAAGATCCAAGATCCATTCTCCATCTATGATAACAGCCTTCACATCATTTTCTAGCCAGTTGTTTGCAACTGTTATAATATGGCCCTTTCTATTATGATAATGAACAAGTATTCTGGCTTCGCAAAGATATATCCTTGATGGGAACATGCTAGGCCACCATTGTGGTTTAAATGATAAGCATTTGCCAGGAAATATCATCTTGTCATACCTTCTTGAGTAGCTTCTCATTTCATTCCTGCACGTTCCCAGTATGGACATGTCATTACAGATTGAGAACAGATCTAGAGTCTTGGTTATCTGTGTGTGTGTGTTGTGTGTGTGTATGTGTATGAAATGGAACTTTTATATTGGTAAACTCTCTATATAACATGTGCTGAAATACACCCTGATAAGTACCTGCCAGTGTCCCATCACTGGTTATGCTGGTTGGGAATGGCAGTCCAAAAAGTCTGGAGGACCATATGAATCCCACTCCTGCTGCAGACCAATAGGTAGAGCAGCCCTAGCACTCTGAAATTCCTCTATTTTCACTATAGCATTTCTCAACATGGGCTCTTTTTGCATGGCATTTGCCATGTGAAAGGGCACCTGGAGCGTCTCCTGATTGTGAGGAGCGATCTGCATGACACACTCACAATCGCATGATGTTCCAGGGTAGGGCAGGCGCCACTCATGCACTTTTTCATTTTCAGCTTTCAGCTGAAAGTGGTGTGCAATCGTGCATTGTTTCAGGGCCCCGTGCGCACTTGCCATGCGTACGGAGCCTCCAGAGCCGTGGTGGTCATGCTTTGTGCCCCAGCGCAGCCTAGGAAACTCCCGGGCTCTGCTGTGGAAGGAAGAGGTGGGGCTCTTGCGCTGCCTGCTTGGGAGCAGGCAGCTTGTGCAGAGCTGAAGCAGTGGGGATGCAAGAGCCTCTCGCTGGAGGCTGCTCATGTGATCCCAGCACCAAAAAAAGGTAAGCTGCGGAAAGGGCCATGGTAATGTCATTTCTGTTAATCATTTTGCAAAGTAATCAAATGAAGACGGAAGCATTTAGGAGCACTGTGAGGGGGTTGCAGCCTGTGAGGGAATCGTGGTGTGTGTGTGCGTGAGGGGGAGAATTGGTCTCATGTGGTTGCCCACCTCTGTGTTAAACTAATGCATAATTTTCTTGGTACTAGTCTGAATACCCAATCAACATGAAATTTTCAAATCTGGAGAATCAAAGATACTTAAACTTTAGGAAAAAGTTGCTGGCAGTTTTTTTTTTTTTTAGTGCGATAGACATCTAATGATGTCATTATACTCAGTTAATGATGATCTAGGTCAGTCAATACAATTGATTGCTTCAGTCCACAAATTAAGCGTGGGATCATTAAATTCTAACTACACCAGTGACTTATTAGTATCAAGAAATCCACTTTTATGTCAGAATAGAAAACGACAACATAGAATTATATTGGTGATGGGGGGAAGAGTATATATTGACAGGTTTTGGAGAAGCATTCCACCCTTTCTTTTGAAAATATTATTTTCCTGTGCCCAATGAAATAGATAGAACTATATTCACCTTCATTTCACAGAGAGCTGTATTACACAAATATAGGGAGGCAAATCTGTCACCCCCCTCCCCAGGTATCTATACAACAGGGAGATACATCCAGTCACAGCTACTTGACAAGTGTACTCTGTATTTATTTAGTTTTACTTCTGCAAGAATGTGTATCCCACAGTTCTAATGCATACATTTTACTCAGTGTCAAAGCAGATTGAGATCGCAACTGTATCAAAACCACTCTCTGTCTCTGTCTCTCTTATACACATACATCTTGACAACAAGGCAAAATCCTGACAGAATACAGAAGTCTTTGCCAAGTGGTTGAAACTGACGAAAGCACTGGCAAGGAAAGCTTCAATAATTTGAGAGAAGCCAATGAGTAATCCCTAACAGTTGTACTTCTGCCAGAAGGAGGATTCAGAGAAGTGCTTCTTTTGGGGTTTTTTTTTGGGGGGGGGGTTTCGGCGGGGGGGCGTATTTTGTTTTTATCAAGACACTTTGCAAAATTCTCACATTTATCCAAACATTCAATGGAAATAGCATGATTTTTCTAAAAAACCAAATGTGTGAAAAAGCAAAACTGATGGACACACTCATCTAAGCATAGAAAGGACTTTGAGAGCTAGACTCTTAAAAGTCTGGCTTCACATCCCTGCATGTTCAGCCATGTTTGACCCCCCCGCCCCCCACCACCAAACCTCTCATCTTTAACAGCTACATGATGGCACATACATATCATCCTCTCCAAGCTACACCTGATGAAATTGGCCAGTGTAGGTAGAAAAGACTTTTGCTCAGTGTTTTCTTTTTTCAGACGACTTCCCAAAGTTACAAATTTCTTCAGGAATTTCACAGAAATAATATGAGATTAAAACATTTCAAATGTTGGAAAGAAACAATATTGACAGTTTTATCCAGACCTTAGAGAAGGCAAGCAGGTTGGTACAGGAATAGCCAGTCCCTATGCTATGGTATGTACATATGGATCTTGCTTATTACCTCCATATTTTACATTTTTATGTGCATAATAAAAATATTTTCAGTATACATCTAAACTGTCTGGTGGTTCCCAAGAAAACAAAAGTGTCTGCCTGAAACAACCACTTGGGAGTTGTAGTAAGTGATATGAGTTGTAAAACAAAAGCAGATGTTACTTATTATATATGTATCAGTTTGAAATCAAGTGGGCTGTTTATAGATCTTTTGCAGTGAAAAACAGGTTATACTGTGAGTGGGTAACAATGGAAGTTAAAGTCTCTTCATTTCTCATAATTATCAGATTAACTAATGTAGGCTTGCTAACATGCACAACTAAAATTCAGGAAGTACCTATTTACTATTATTTATCACACTGTTTTCTCTCCCTTTCTAGGGTGCTATATTGTGGTACAGCCTTCACTAGCACTCTGTGAGTTAAGTTACGATGAAAGAGGAAGATTTACTGCCCAGTGAACTTTGTGGCTCAGCTTGATAACAGGTCCAAGTCAATGTTTCATGACAGCACACTAGTTCTTAAAATCCTGAGCACAGGTACAGAAATAGTGGGGCAAAGCAGAATGTACAAAATAGAATGCTCACTCAATTTCAGGCTTGCTGCCTTTTCATTTATGTTTATCATTTCATTTGCATTTTGAGCAATATATACTGTAGACATTTTGAGGAGTTTTGCACAAAATGATGCACACTGACTATGTGTATTTTCAGTTACTTGTGTGTGTGCAAAGCTCCTTCTTGTGAGCTAGCCAGTTATAATTTCCCCATTTTGTGGAGAAATGTATGTATCTTTAAATGCATAAGGTCACATAGTCATTCTGTTGGTGTTTGGGTGTGTGTGTGGCCAAGTAAACCTCACCACTGACAATTTGAATTTGAGATCATTACCGGCCGTGCCTGTAGATGCTAGATGCAGCAAAATATTTATAGGAAAAAAATAGGTCTGCTTTTACAAAAACTGAGATGTACATGATTCCATGCATAATTCCATGTCTCATTAATTATTACTCACCATTCTTCTTCTTCTTCTTCATCATCATCATCCTCATCATCATTTTTCCCTCCTACAGAGAGAGAGAGAGAGAGAGAGAACATAACAAGTATGGAGCAAATACCATGTGTATACACCTGATTCAAATAGACTAGTCAAAAATAGAAAAATCAGTTGATCAATTTCTGGTCCATGTTAACTCTGCATGTGTTTGTTCATAAATCTATTATCCCCTGTTTCTATATTAATCTGTTTTCTTTTAAAATGTATGACAATTCCCATTCAAACAATATTTAGATACAGATATTTGAACAAATTTTATTTTGAAATATGCATTTCAAAATGTATTTCAGTGAGCTGTTTTTGCACAAGAGCTGCATCAGAAAAGTGTGAAATCCAGAAGATTGCTATGCTTTGATTTGCACAGTAATCCAGGAGTACGGATCTGGGCAACCTATACAGGGATTATCAAAAATGGAATTCTTCAGGCACCCCCATTTACTGTGTCACTCAACATTCAGAAAATGTTGCATGTGTGCGCCAAGTAATTTATGTCTGATTTAGTTATAGGCTTATATATGCTAATTTAAAAGACAGTTTGATCCACAGTCATCATATCTATTTAGGGATGCTAGAATGAAAACTGGAGACAAATCCTGTTCCTATAATAGTCATGTGGAAGAGGGAAATTCAGCAAGTACTGCTTGTTGTAGAAAGCCAGTGTGATATAGTAGTTTGAGCATTGGACTATGACCCTGAAGACCAGAGTTCAATTCTCTTCTCAGTCATGGAAACCCAGTGGATGACCTTAGCCATGTCACAAACTCTCAGCTCCAGAAAACCCCATGATAGGTTTGCCTTAGCATTGCCATAAGTCTGAAATAACATGAAGCACACAACAACAACAACTGCTTGTCATGCAACCAGCTAACAAGCAAAATCTGCTGAAATCCTCTTTTATGCACAACAGTTAAAGTTACAGGAGCTGTCTGCAGTTTTCACTCTGGAAACCCTATGCCTTTTCATATAATGTTACCTCACACCTCCTTTCTTGACTTCACATGGTTTTCTGGGCTGTTCACCACTTTCCCATGCACTTGGTATGTTGCTTCGGCCCAGGCCTACCCAGTGATAGCACTAGATATCTCTTTTTGATATCAAAACCATTCGGCCTTCCTCTGCCACCCTACTCCACATGTTTGCGAGGCCTCCAGACAAGCACGCACAGAGGCGCGGCCGGTAATTGTTGGACATTCCATTCTCCACCTAGGCAGGCAGAACAGAGCCAAACCTCCCTGCAAACACCTTCTTGCTCAAGCACGACTCTAAACAAAGGCGCCTGGCTCTGAGCCAATAGTCTTTCAAAGCCAAGCTAAGTACCTTGCATTTGCATACTGGCTACACTATTGTTGATTCAACACTAAGCCGATCATGTTAAACTTGACCATTTCCAAAGCTTTGTCCCACTCCAAACTCGCATTGTTCTCACCGAGTATGGCATGGCCTGCAGTCACAATTCACCCTATATAAACCTCCCGACTCTGAGACCACCTCGGATCACTTGCCCTGTTTGGATCGCTCCTGAATTCCATCCAGCCTTGCTGCTGCTGTGTCTGGAGAGCCGTCCCCTCAGTGAATCGTGCTGAGCTTTCTTCCCTACCATCTTCAAGCTTCTTCAGGACTACGAGAAAGGTGTCGTATCACCCATTTCCCCCGAAAATCCTTATTTCTAATTCTTCCATTAGCTGTGTGATTGTGGTGTCTTCACTGTTTGTTTGTCTTTCAATAAAACATCATTTTTGCTATTTTAAAACTGTCTGACTGCTTGACTGACCAGACCCCATAGACATTGGGTTGCAAGATCCCTGCTAAGTTACCCTGCCTCTCGCTAGCTTTAGTGAGTGCTCCAGCTAATTTCCTCAACTTTGTATTTGTGTTTTGGTTATTTTGGGCGCCCCTCCCGGGACCCCCAGAGAACAGGGTAACAGGTAGCACAAACTAAACAACAACATGAATGTAAGGATTTGCAGTATTTTGGGTGGTCAACTGCTCTGCTAAGCACCAATTGCACATGTCTGGAAACCAAGAACATTAGTCTGTTTCTGGTTAATCAGCTCAACTCCAGTCCTCCCATTGTGCACACAGACCTGCCCATCTGAAGCTGTTAAGATTTTGCTTTTTGACTGGACAAAGAAATTGGCATTGCATAACCACCTTCCCTATTATTCCCTAGCTTATCATTATTATAATTTACCTTGCAAGCCTCCCACTAATCGTAATGCAGTTGGTGAAGCGGCTGCATAACAGAGTACATGATCCCCTCACATGTTCTTTCTTGGAAAGCTTCTTTCTCTCACAGTTACACAGGAACCTCTTTCCATGCTTCTCACATTTTTCCTTTAGCAGAGAACCTGAAGATCTCTCTCTCTCTCTCTCTCTCTCTCTCTCTCTCTCTCTCTCTCTCTCTGGGTGTGGGTGTGTCCTTATTGTGTGTGCTGACTAATGTAATAAAATGATAATTTATGTGTGGCTACATGAATTCCTGAAAGGCCTTCCTTAAATGAAATTCTTTCATTAAAGCAGACATCTTTTTCTGCCTACCAATCAGAGAAGGCGGCCCTTCTGTCTGAAAATGCACAAGTACCACTATGGAAAGCAGAGGCTTGTGTTTGTCTCTACCACCTCCCATTGCAGTGCCAGCTGAAGAGCTTTAAGTGGCCTGTGAGCAACATGGGGCCTCCAACAAGTCACTGAGCTGAACTCAGCTGGACTGCTCAGCCCTGGGAATTGAGCAGTCTGCATGTTAACAAGGAACCCTCCCTTCTGTTTTGATGTTTTGGTGGTTTCGTGATTGCTACCACTTTCTTGCAGTCAAAACATAAATTTGTCATAGCTCTGGGCTGGTGAAGACTAATTGAAATAAATCAGCCATGACCACTCAGGGCCAATTTATGACAGTTAGGCCAGAGTAATGGAAAATCATAATTAGTTGCCTTTACATGGGCGTCCACCTGACTGTTTCTCCACAGATTGGGTGGCTGCAGGTTGCCTAAGTAAGTATTTGCATGCAAACGAGTGATATTTGATCCACCTCCGTGTCAAGTGCTTCCATAACTTTAAATATTAAAGAAGGCGAGAGTCTCCAGTGGATTTCAGTCGGCAGTTTGATTCACATTTTATTATCAGCAATGGGTCTATAACAAGCCTGAACTGTCTTCTCAGATTAGATCTGCCTCACTAGGCCTCTGCTCCACTTATCCCTCCTCCTTCTGCTGTGACTGAAAATGGGAGAGGACGTCTGCAGGCTTTGACTCACTCCTTAAGCTTGCTGCATGACACAAGGCTATTCATGTGATTGTCTTCATGCAATGCATGCCATTTCCTTAAGGTCGAAATATTTTTTTATGTGTGATGAGGGATGGAAAGAGGTGAAATTTAGAGCGACAGACCTTTCTTGCCTTTTGTCTCTTTCCCCCTGCTTTGAAACCCATAGGTTTCTTGGAGTTATCAATGGAACACTGGCCTCATTTATGCCCAAATTTTATTTTACTACTTGGAAAAAAGACCACACAGGTTTTTTTCCTCCTGTTGTGTTTTTATGGTGAGACAAGAATTGTGAAAGATATTTTTTTAGTGTTTTATCTGTACACATACTAGACACATGGTTTTCTGGTGTTCACTTCAGCTTTCAGATTTATTTATATCACACTGTCATGTTAGCCAGTACTTTGTAGTATTCTGCATGAAACAGCAGGACTAGACTAAGATATTTTGCTGCTTGAGCTATAGTGCAAGATATTCCCCCTTCATTCCATGTATCCCATGTTCAGGGTATTTTAAATATATATATAATGTGTGGCACGGACGGCTTTTGGATTTAGTATGTGGCTCATGCAGAGAATATTCAGGATCCTCAGCTCAAACAATTGGAGGGCTACCTCTTCTGTCCTTCAGCAAGTTCACCTAAGTCAGTTCCTTTTCTCAGCCTAACAGCAGCCTAATATTCAGCCCCAACCAAGCCCTGAGACACAGATTGGTAGATAAATTTCTGTCTGTATGAAGCTTACCATCTTTTTCTAAAATAAACAAAACAAAAACAAAAGCAAAGCAACAAAAGCATGACAGGAAGACTCAAGAGAGCAGAAAATGGAAGTGAATGCCAAGGAATTAATTTTAGGATTCAGACAACAACAAAGTAGAAATCATGTTTATATTTTGATATGAGAATTTGTGATTTTAGTAAAGGCAATTTCAGTGCCAGTATCTGTAGCAGGATTTTGTGCTATTAGACGAGGGGCTTAAGGTTGCTGAGGCAATGAAAACTTAGTAAATTAATAGATCAATAAATCCATCAATGGGACAGTTTTTTTCAATACAGTAATTAAGTGTGTGTCAAATGATGTCTAGTTTAGGACTGGATAGAATTTGCATAGTATTCTTCACAGAAACTTACCATTAATTAATTAGGGAAACCTTTTAACACTGCTGACCACATAAAAATTAGAGTGTGCTTGCAGCTCTATACATCAGGTGCTATAATGGAATGAGCTATACTGTGTGTGAACTAGAATATATAGAATCTACAGACAGGGGTAGGAGGAGAGAGGGAGAGGGAGAGAGGGAGAGAGAGGAGTATATCTGTGTATATTGCTTAGGATGAAGATATATGGTTTTTTTAAAAAAGGTCTTATGTGAAGCCTTCACCATTTCCTCACTAGAGTGTTATAGCACTATTATTCCACTTTCAACATCCTATGGAATCCTCAGGTTTGCAGTTTAGGGAGGGGCCCTTGAGGCCCCTCCCTAAGCTGCGAACGCCAGGATTCCATAGGATGTTGAAAGTGGAATAATAGGGCTATAACAGACTAACACAGAAATCACCTTGTTTTCTCCTTTGGATAAACTTTCAAGTACAAGACAAATAGGCTGACCTTGTTTCAGACAGACTCTGATGTCTGCAGGACTTTTCATCCTTTATGTATGTGAAGTACTATCATGCACAGAAGTGGAGGGGCACTGTGCCAATGTCCCCACCTCCAGTATCTCCCTTCTTCTGGCTTTGTCCCCTTCATGTCTATACATTTCATATTGCATTCTAGCAACACATTATCAACCACACATGGGTAACCATCTCTTTGCAAATATCCACATACAACATGTGGACACTAAAAGGGTGGGGCCAGGAAGGACTGTGTTGTTTTGGACCAATGGTACAGTCCCATTTTGCACATGATAATCCTATACATGAGTAATGCATGAAAAAAGACTATTTAATCCCATCACCTCTAGATCTCTGAACAAAGCAGACAAGCACCTGTCTAGATACAGAAATTCAAATTGAATCAATGCAGACACATTTTAGGTGCAGGTTCACTACAAAAGACTGATTGAAACACTGCAGAAAATGGGTCTTGTCACTTTGCTGAGCATCAGCACTAATCCAGGAAGTGGTAGATCCTTGAGACTGTGCATTGCCTTATGCTCGATTATATTGATTAAAAGCAATTTTTGAAAATAAATAAATAAGGGGCACACTGAGGAGGTTTCCTGTATTGGAACCTTCTGGAAATTCAGTGTTCTATCATATGCAAGGTTACTTATGTTCTATAATTTAATGTATGATATCCTGACCAAAGTCCTATCAGTAGGCTCAGTCAAACTATACCCACTGAATACACAGGATTTACTTTTGTACTGATGCTTTATTCAATTATGTATTGATGCTTATTCAGTGGGAATATTCTATTTGGGACTAGTCAAATAGGTTCAAACCTATGTGTGAAGAATGCAGATGAGACTAACAACAGAGGGATTTTCCTCCTTTACTTTACAGATTGTGGTTACACTTCCTATACTGACTTGTAGAGAGCAAATTTCTTGTCAATTACCTTTATGTTGCACACATGATTTTTTAATCCTGGTGCACCAAAGATTGGACTGATATGAATACTGTAGCCCTTGGGTAGGGTGTTAGATTATGGGTCCAATCCATCTCCATTATTTAAAGGACAAGCCCTAACTGTGGCAATGTAACCATTAGATTGATTTTCTGGAAAGTTCTAAAATACTGAAAATTTTAATTTTCAAAAGGGCCAAGATATAGTTCAAAGGAAGAGTTTAATTCGCTCTAATGTGCATCTAAAATTAGAATGTTATATGTGCATCAGAAACTAAGAGAATGGTGAATTAAATACAAGTCTCCAGTTGGAGGGAGTGTAAAGAGAGTCTAGCAAACTATGAAGCATTGAGGTTGTACTGGAAAAGATATAAAGTTCTCATGTTCATTTTAAATGTATAGTGTGCATACATATTTAGATTGGTGCTAATACATATTTAGATGGGTGCTAATACATATTTAGATTGGTGTATTTTGGTAGAATAATTTTATTTCTGTCAAAATCCATACCATAATATATACTCCAGGGACCTAACTGTTTAAATATCAAATACGGGTACACTATTTTTAGTTCCTGAAAAACACACACTAGAATAATATCTCCTGCAGCACTAAATTGCAAACCGGAACAAGAGGTGTAAAATCAAGGGGTGGGGTGGGCGGAACACTAGACAACATAAAATTAAACACTGTGTGTCTTTGTGCTAGGCAAGATTGCAATGTGCAGTTTAAAAGAAATTTTGGAAGATGAATTGTTATGAGTTAATAAATTGGGAAAACATTGTGTGTGAGTGTGTTGTAATTCAATGTATCATTCTAAAATGCAGTTGCTCCCAAGGCACATTATACACTGCATTATTTTGCTATGTGTCATATCAGTTTATTTATTTATTTAGTGCTTGCTTTCTTGCTACTGTATAGCTGGAAGGTTCAAGGACTTAAGCCTGGGTTCAAGAAATACCCTTTTTTCAATTAACGCAGGCTTCCCATTTTATTCCTATTAAAACATATACAAGTATAAATGAAGCTGTTTTCAATATTCAGCACTGATTTACCACTTGTGGTTTTGTTTCATTTTCAAAATAAACAGTATTTCTCTTTGGGTTTATTGTACTTTTCTTGATAGTCTTTACGTGTAAGGGGGTTTATTTGTAGAAGCAAGGCAGGCAAATAATTTAGAGTGCCATGGCTGTCTTGCTGAACTCTCCCTAGTTTATTGCATTATTAAATATTGCATAAATTATTCAATGTCCTTTATTTCAAACCATTTCTTTTCTTTGCCAAAAGCACCCTCTCAACAATACGTATTAGTCTAACCCCCCCCCCGACTCAATAAATGAAATGTCTTATTGGTTCTTTCTCCCACCAATCCTTTCTGCGCACCAGTGATGTAAGAGAGGAAAACTCTGACTAGTATTATGTGGGTAAACACATTTACATAGGCCGATAACATACCCTTTACTAAAGTGCCAGCAACCACATCTGAGACGGAATGATCATTTCATGAAAAACCGTGGCCATTTAATTTGAGTATCACAAGCTACTTGCTCACTGGACTTGTCGGAGATGACTCTGGCAGGACTGAAGCCACAAACATCATTCCTTAGCAGCTGAGACAGAAACTGGAGACTCTACTGAAAGAAAAAACAAAGAGAATGTCGATGCCACATAACGTACAAGCTCTCTTTGTGGATATTTTGCTAAACCACATACAGATATGACAGAAAAAGAGCGCAAGCATTCATTATGTTTGTTTCTTTGTGGTTCTGGCCCTGGAGACTTTGACTTTCTGAACAGATTTATTCACACGAGTAGGCCCAATAATGCCACCAAATCTTAGTGCTGATTATAATTTCCTATGTTCATAGATAAGTGCTGTGTCAGTCTACAAAATGCTCACATTAGTGATGCCTGGCAGGGTCGGGGAAGTTGAAAGAAGGGTGCTTTCTTTCTTCTTTCTTTTTTGAAAAAAAAAAAAAACTTTGTGAAATAAACATGTCTATATTATGAATGTTGATATGTGTCCGACGCTTCCCTCCCCCTTCTTCTTCTTGAGCCTTGCACATGTTCTGAATACTGTGTGGTGGCTAGATTAGACATGCTTCTCTGAGCAGTTTAAGGAGGTCTGAGAATTTAGCAATATATACCATGAGTTGCTCTCCTTCTTTCTCCTCCCCCCATAGCAACAGCAGGGAGATGCATTCAATAGCAGAAATATAAGGAACCAGAGATAAATAATAGCCCTCAAAATAGAAACGGGTATTGGGGTGGAGTTGTTGAGGGTTTTTTTGTTGTTGTTGTTGTTGTTGTTGTTGGACTACATTAGAAAAAGAAGCATTTGTATATTTTTCCCCAGTGAAAATAAACCTATGTGGAGAAAAAAGGACTGCATTGTGTCTATATGCTTTCAACTTCTGGGCTTTGTATTTTTACAGTGTTAGTTCTCAAGATATGAAAACAGCCTGGAAGACTAAAATTCAGCTGGAAAGATGAAAACACAGCCAGCTGGAAAGCAAGGAATGACTAGTTATAGGATTGGTTTATGGGATTTTTTTCCATGCGGTATTTCTCCTCATAGAAAATAAAATCCCAACTTCGTGTTTTTACTTATTGATGATTAACATAACTGTTAATAGCATTAGTGTTTTCTGTTGGTATGCATCTTTAATTTTCTTCTCAATCTGGTTTAGAATAATAGAAATCTTTATAGAAATAAAGAATCCAGATGAAAACATACCATATCAAAGGAGAGCAACATACATATTATGTCCAGATGAGACAAATGCATACTGTTCCTTCCATTCCTACAATATTTCTAGTGATAAGTTAGCACACAGGCAGACAGACGTGTGTGTGTGTGTATGTGTGTGTGTGTGCATGTGGTGTATAAATAAAGATATTGCTCATAATAAATATCAGAGTTTAAAAGCAACACACATTTCTTCTTAAGAGGAAAACAAAAAGGTGTTTTGTGCTTTCACACTCATTGTGGATGAATACATGATCTAATCGTCTGATCTTTAATTCTTGGATCTTCACCTTTTAGTAGTAATCTGGCTAGTTTACCGCAGACTGTATTGTACACTGTCATCAAACCCACTTCAAAATAAGTTTAACATGCTGCACAAAATTGGAAGCTTTATCAGGGAATAGTCATTATGAGTTGAAGAAACAAGTCACAAATCACAGGCAGGACAGGCCTGTAAATTGTCCCTTAGTCTGAATTTTTGTTCATGGGAGTGGTTTTGGAAAGATTCCATTGAAGGCATATATGTGGCAAGTTTGCCTGAATTGGTCAACCACACGGATGTTTCAAAAAAGTTTTGTGAGCAAAGCAGTATTTCTTTCATACTTGGTTAAATATCTTCCTTGAAAAAGAGGGAAAAAGTCAAGTTCTCTTTGCTAACTTTATTGTTAACTGCCATCAAGTCAACTTCATCTTATGGTGGCCCTATGAAAGTGAGATCTCTAAGTTATCCTATCATCAACATCCCGGCTCAAATCTTACAGATTAGGACCGTGACCTCCTCGAATGCTTTCTATCTTAACACATTTCCTATACTAAAATCTCATTTCCGTCTTCAATGTGTTCTTCTTCTTGTTGTTGTGTGTTATCCGGTTGTTTCCACCTTATGGCAACCCTAAGACAACCCTATCGCAGGGTTTTCTGGGTCTCAGAGTATGTGATGTGCCCAAGGTCATCCAGTGGGTTTCCATGGCAGAGCAGGGAACCAGACCCTGGTCTTCCAGGTTGGAGTCTAATGTTCAAACCATTATATCATGCTGGCTCTCTTCATCCATGTGAGGCAGAAAGCTCATATAGTGAAGGCTTGGGAGTGTATGAAGGGAGCAGTAGCAGTCCACCGAGCCAACTTACTCTGTTGGTGGGCAGAAGCGCTTGGGCTACATTATTTGCCTAATACCTTCTAAATTAGCTTGATGTTCACACATGCAGTGTTGAAGCTGTCAGTCAGTTGATTTCTGTACATGGAACAGGAGGGTAGGTTGACATCTTTTTCCCATTTCCTTCCTTCCTTCCTTCCTTCCTTCCTTCCTTCCTTCCTTCCTTCCTTCCTTCCTTCCTTCCTTCCTTTCCTCACTCTCTCTTCTCTTCTCTTCTCTTCTCTTCTCTTCTCTTCTCTTCTCTTTTCTTCTCTTGGCAGGCATTGACCTAGTGGTAAATTTGGCTGCCATATAATTCCTAGCCCCTCTTCTCCCAATGGCAAACCTACATTTCCCTTCCTTGACTAATATATAAAACTCTTTTTTATTTGTTTTATATTGTAATTTTTTTGGCTGTGATTTTTATGTTACGAACTATTGACATTTTTTTTTGTAGTTTTGGTTTATTTGTTATATTTTATTGTTTTTAGTGTATCTCTTTGCGAATTG
This sequence comes from Ctenosaura bakeri, assembly GCA_948474755.1. Lineage (NCBI taxonomy): Eukaryota > Metazoa > Chordata > Lepidosauria > Squamata > Iguanidae > Ctenosaura > Ctenosaura bakeri. The sequence continues at coordinate 179,448 of CAOLHI010002025.1, forward strand.
ATTTGGGGAAACCTGGCCTCAAAAGGAAATTTAGAGATACGTTAAATTAAACTAAATTTAAAAAAAGGAACTTATTTCTTATATTTTGGATTGTGGTAGGGATTTCTCCTGTAGAATAGCACAGATCCTTTACTGGTAGCATTGAAATAAAGCATTAATAGTGGTGTCATAGTCTAAACTCCAAAATTCTAGCAATATTTTTATATTATGTAAGTAACTCCTGCTTCACTCAGAATTAAATGATACAAATTGATCTCCAGCTCTACCAAGTTGTCAGGAGGTTTTGCCATTCCATGTAATTACTTTTGTTGTTTAAACATCTAAATTTAGAAAACAACAACCCAGACTTTGTCAATAATATTCCAACTCCTCAGTCAATATTCTTTTGTCAGAGGGAAAAGTTCATTTAAAAAGAAAAGACTGGATTCCTTCCTTGCACCAGCTCATAAAATGAAAATATTGATCTTATCAATGATGGCAAGACTGCCATGAAATGTCAAGATCTGGTACTTGGGAATATCCATCTCTTCTTCAGTACAGAAACATCTAAGACTTGTTTGGTGTATTTTTTTTAATAATAAGCTGTTTTTGCAAAGATTAACAGCTGGGAATTGTAGTGGAACCCTAATGACTTATGTGTCTGCAAAATAGTTCTGAAACAATATGTTACTGAGCAATTTCATTCTCAAGTTTTCATATAGAAGACTTCCCTCATTCCATGGAGTGTAAATTCTGCCTAAGTATACACTATTTGTTCAGTGCTTGTGAGATCAAGATGAATACCTGATTCTAAACATTCAAATGTGTATGAGTACTATCATGATCCAGCAACTTGTGTGTTCCAGAGTTACCTATGAATCCATATGCATTATGCATTAAATTACTTTTAGCTAGAGCTAAGCTGGAAAAAATAGCCCATTTATTAAGTATTCGAGGCTTCAAGAAACCCTCTCAGTTAAAAATGGTAGGTAAGGATCTTTTTTCCTGAAATATTTGAGAGTAGGTAGCTCCTTTCATTACTTAAATTTATGAGTTGCCTAAGGGCTTTGTATCACCTACAGTAGCATGAAGCTCCCTCCACAGTTTCTTGCTTTCTGCACTTGGAACCAATTCTATGTCAGTGTCACATTGCCACTCATTGCTCCAAGGTATTCTGGGAAGCAGTACCAACAGGAAGTGTCACAAGTCTGTCTTCACAGCTTCCCATTAACACACTTTCTTGAATTCCTTGGCAGCAATACAACATTACCTCATGTAACTTTGATCCCAAGGCATTCCAGGAAGCATTAACAGTGGGAAACCATGAAGAAAGACTAGCTCCTGGTACAATTTTTTTTTTTTTTGAAAAAGGGAGAACATAAACAACAACAAACAGGCAGAAAACTTTTGGTTCCCTCATAAAACTAGGAAAGGTAATTTTGGAGGATTTCAAGGAAACATGTGAAAATTGGTCCCCATTGTTATAGTCCATCTTGCCACTTCTCTGCTCCTCTTTTTGGTGAGTGTAGGTAGCATCTGAACTTTCTGTCTGCTTAAATATTCTCCTTCTAACACTGAAACAAACAAAATGCAGACCTGTAATTTCTGACTCCAACAGCACTACTTTTCTTGCTCTCCATGAATTCTATAACATCTTTACCTGATAAAGAAGCCAGTAAATTTTGAAAGCTAGTGTAATTTTTGTGTGCGTGTGCCTTTCTCTTCGGCCCAATAAAAGTATCACCAATTTGTATTTTTGATTTTGGAATACTTTCTAATAAATAGAGTCCAGGAGACATAGATAAAGTACACATTTATTATTTTTGCATTCCAGGTTGTTCTGTATGTTGAATTCTAAATTTATCCTGTTAACAACCTCTGTTTTGAAAATATCCACTGGAACTAGTAACTGGATTAAGTTTAATGTACTAAAAAAAATGTTGAAAAAAAAAGAGAGAGAGTTTTAATTTCAAACATAGGTATAGTTGCTATTCGAATTCAAATGATTTTTTTTCTAGCTCTTAAATCTGCATTTAAATTATTTGCATATATTTAATCACACCTATTTTTGAGTACACTGGGACCACGATTTTCAGTTCCTTCCACTAATGGAATTGCTTCTATACCAGAATAGAGATTGCTTCCATCACCAGAATAGTGAAAGAGGCAGTATTCCATATCCCTATGTCCCATAAAAATCTGTTCCAGAAAATATAGACCAAACATCTGAGAAAAAGATGAAGATCGGACAGGGTAGTTTACTGAGTAAATTGAGTAGTTTACTGAGGCTAAAGAACTCTCTGGCTGAGGATTCTAAATGCCTCTCTTTCTGAATTGCAGACCCCGGGAATCCATAGGATTAATGAAAGGGGAATAACAGCATTGTAACAGTGTAGTGCAGAAATGGCCTGAGAGTCTGTAGGATCTAGTAGCTTTACCCTCTTCAAAATGTTCAGAGAAAAGAAGATCTGTCTTCTGAAGCTTCTTTGCAACACTGGTGTGGAGGGCTGGGGCCCATTAACACTGTACAATTATAGCACTCTGATTCCACTTTAAATGCCATTGCAGCTTCTATGGAATTCTTGGGTGTTTTAGTTTGATAAGGTACTAGAGTTCTATGGCTGACAATTCTGAATACCCTTCCCTAAACTGCAGATCCCAGGATTCCATCAGATGGAACCAGGAAAGTCAAAGTAGTACTATAATTGTGTAGCATGAATTGGTTCCAAGGGGGAATGGGAAGAAAATTCTAAGGCTTCCCCCAATGTTGGATATAATCCTTGACATCAATTCCAGAATTCCCCAACCAGCAATATTTAATAAACAAAAGTAAAACAAAAATCCATGCATGTTTTCATGCTTTGGTCTCGTGTTTGCGTTGAGGAGATGCAGATTCGAATCCCCAAACCTATCTTGGCTAAACTGTTCTTTAAGATACAATAAAACATATATCTTCCTAAGGACTTCTGATGAAGAGCAAAAAAGCAATTAAAAAAATACATAGATAAAGGAATAGTTAAGCAGTCATGGTGTCCTTTAAAATGTTTTGTTGCTTTTACCATAAATTTGTACAATATAAACAAAAGAGTTAGGATATTGTGACTATGTTGTTTTTCAGATCACTTTATACCTCCTATTATTAAGGTAATTTTTTTTGTTATTTAGTGTAGTCAGCAAATGTGAATATCAGAAACTGTTCTGGGAATTTAAAAATGCTCACTGTGTATAAACTCTCAGTGTGTGTGCTTATTATACAAGCATTAGATTCTAGTGTCCTTAACAACATACAAAACATACCATGGGCAAAGGAATCTTCTATTTTCTTCTGCTGTTTCTATTAAGTGTGTCCATATAGACAGGAGAATAAAAAAACAGTATTATTTTTAAGGTGAGAATGAATGCTAGCATGGATCTCCACAATTAATAGTGACTAGTGACAGCTTCAATTTCATTCTTTTGTGAAAGGGATAGTTACAGGCTGCTGAACAGAATAGATGGAATAAAATTAAAGGGCGATTTTTGTTGTCTGTTTCTTTTGCATTTTTTTGTACTTTAAATAGAGTTTCTCCTTTTGTTTGTTCATTTGTTCATTCATTCATTCATTCATTCATTCATTCATTCATTCATTCATTATATGCCAATCCTTAACTTTCATAAGATGGTTTTGGATTTATGTTGGTTTAGTTCCATCAAAAATATAAGGCTGAATCCAGTTTTTTCCTTTAACATGTGCATTGAGAGACAATAAGTAGATGTTTAGAGCTTGCTTACTATTTACTAACATTATTACATACTTGGGGTCATACATGGGAGAAAAGTGGGACGTAAATTAAATAAATAAATTCATAAATAAATAAATTATTGATAGCCCACACTTCTGGATGCTTTTATGTGTGTGTGTGTGGCACATTACATCTTATTTGGCAGTGAGTATCACAGACAGAAGCATTTCATCTGATGCAATCATCATATGGACTGCTGTTCTTGAAAGTTTATGTCAAATCTTAGTCATTAAGGTGACACACGATATTTTTATACAATTTTTCTAAGACAGTTTATGAGTAATATTACTGCCATCAGTCATATATACTCTAAACATTAAAAAAAAACTTTGAAAAATGTTCAGGGTTTTTCTTACAGATTCAATGGTAATAGAGATGACCTCATGAGAAACAGAGAAAGTTTGGCTGAGGTGAACTCTGAGGTAAGCCACCCTTAAAAAAAAATGAGTTATTCGGTTCCATCCAATGTGACAGTCAGCTCCCTGATTCCGTCCCTACCAGCCTCAGCTCTAACTAATGAATATTCAGATATATCACTGTCAACCACTATAAATATGGTAATATTCCCCCAATTTCTCCTTGTGTCTTCTTCCATCCTATTCTCAGAGAAGTAATGGTGACATGGGTGAAAGAAGAGTCTAGCTATATAAGACTCTGAAGTGATAAGTATCTTCAGCTGCCTGCCTGTAACCTTCCCTGGTAGTACTAGTCAAAGCTTTCCCACTACCTGAGGTGGGAAGCACAGCACTGCTCCTCTGAACATAACATGACATCCCCCATAGTTCCCATTAGAATTCCACTAGAATCTAGAACTCAGGGCTGGTGATATCCCTGAAGGACTTGCATTTGTCTCCTGAACTTTGTGTTTTAGAACCCAGGAGTATGTGTCTGATTAGAACTAAAAGAAGCTGCTCTATTGACTAGACATAGCCAGAAGACCAGACTTTTAGTAGTAATATCAGAATTGACTGATCCCAAGATGTCTAACTGACAAATGCAGAAAAAGACATTGCCCTCCTCTGCTCCCTTTTTTGCTTGTGTCACGCTTGAGCATACTTACTAAAATGCATCATGGGTCATGTAAAGCTAGTTCCCAGGCTCAGGAAAATAATAATATAATAACCAATGGTTATTAGGTGAAATAATCAGGAGCACATTTTTCTTGATGTCACCTGACTTTACATGCTGTGTAGTGACAATAGAGATGGGAGACACTGAAGCCACCCTCATGCAAGCACATTGTTACTAACTGGATGGTCAACCTGCTACTGGTGCAAGTTGCTGTTAAAAACCATGCCCTTGTCTTGATGGCTTCATCAACCTGTCCAGTGCATAAAGGTAAATTGTAAAACAATTCCTCCTTCTTTTATTGTCACACAATGGCATCTGTCAGCTTCACCCATTGACAATTTCAATAGCTGACACTGAAGCCATTGAGAGGGGAGGGAGGGAGGGAGGGAGAAGAGAGTGGGGAAAACCTGGTTTCACAAAGTCCCTATTTAGTCACAGTCTTAAAATGGAGTAGGAGGCAATTTCAGATTTAATTGGATTAGGCTCTTCCAAGTGGTACATAGATTTCAGGTCACTTCTAAGCTTAGACTCCCAGAATAAAGAAGGTGGTGGTGGTGGTGGGGAAGCTGGTTGCCTATTTCTGAAAATATAAAATTTAGGAGTTTCCTGGATCTTTATCAAGCCATTTCATCAGGATCATCACTGCATAACTTTTGGCAGGATGCCAACTGTATTGCTTGATTTCTTTTCTCATGCTGACACAGTAACCTTAAGATGCTATCAGCATTAACCAAGGAAACCTACAAAGGTTCCATTTATTCTTGTATTTCCAGTTGTCTGTGTAATTCTCATAACACATACTGAACACTTACCTGGAAATATATTGTCAAATTAACCCTCAAACCCTCCTCACATTTTATGTTGTTTTTAAAATCCCTGACATTCTATTTGCATTGTCTACTCGTGGGGAATATTCTATGTAAAACAAAACAAAAACAAGAAAACAGTCTAGCTTGTTTATAGATCTACATATGTTAATAAAAACCTGTGATTTAAGGATAGCGATCATTCTGAAAGGTGCTGAGTTTTCTCTGCCTGTAATGATTTGCTCAAAGTAGCTTTTCTGCTTTGTGCAGGTTTTGTATCCCTAGAGTAATACGCCTATCAATACTCTTCTAGAGTCAAAATTTATGTCCAGTGAACACTTGACTGAACTTCAGTTTGGACATGGGATGTTCTTTTTGTAAAGCTCATGGTACATGCCTTCATAAAGTAGAAGTTACTATAAAAAGGTATTGTGGCAGTATATACTTTTATAACCCTTACTATTTTTGTCTAATACCAAAATGAACAGTAGATTTACTGTATGTTTAATTTCTGTTAAATAAAACCATGCTTACACTCATGCCAAAACATGTAATTGTCACTGCCTATAGTTGTTCTCTTGAACCAATGTTACCTCAAAACTCAAGTGTCCAACTGTGATGCCAATACCTGCATGTCACAATGGGGAATTAATTAGTTCAATGAGGAGGCCTGAGAGGGGGGTGGGGGTAATCTGACAAGATCTGGTTCCTTCTTCAGGAAAGAACCAGCCAGAGATTCCAAAGTAAGCTAAAATGTATTTAATTAAAAAGTCTTAATTATGCATGCAAAAGATTCAGGCACGTGTGCATTTGCACAAAAGCTAACCAAAGGATAAAGGGAGGAAAGTTGTGGATAATGGAGTTTTAGGGAATGGGTGATAATAACCAGTCCGGAGAGCAGTGAAGAAAGCAGTGGTGTGGCTTAGACCTGCACCTAAGAACAGTACTTATTCGGGAATCAGAGCAACAGTGTGGTGTTCAGCAAGTGAGATACTGTGACTGACTTCCCAAAATGGGGGAGGGGTTATACTCAAAATCTGCCTGGAAGGCAAGGGTGTCAATGGCTCTCTGGCTCAGAAAACAATGGAGGTTGCAACTTGGACAATGGGGTCCAAGTGGAGTTAATTGTTTTTAGTGTTAGGTGGCAAAGAGTTAATGGCTGTTGCAATAGCTGTTTAACAATGGACTAGTGAAGGAACAATGAAGGGAAACATCCAGGAGCTAGAAGGGCTGAAACAATCAGTGGTTTGGTGGGAACTTCAGATTGCTATTGTGTGGCAGCACAGACATTACAGATTCATCTTAGGCCTATTATCTCTGGAGTTACCTGGTGATTGTCCTGATAATAATGCTAAAAGGGATCTCTGACCTACTTTACAGCACATGTGTTTAGCCAGTAATTTTCCTCTGCACAGCCTGGCCTTACAGTCACATGAGGGTCCATTTTATATCAATGCCAATTAATGCATTTTGTCAATTAAATCATATTTCATCAATTTCACCATATCAGATCTGGGGGATGTGCAGGCCAGCAACACCAACCTTCTGGTACTTTGGCTTTAACTTGTGAAATTTATAAAAAAGTTTTCTCTGTGTTAAATCCTAGATTCAGACATACAGCCACTATCTCCCATCCATCCATGAGGAAACTCTTCCCCCTCCCACAACCCCCCCCAAAAGTATTAATCTGTACTTTTAAGAATGTTATTGTTGTCTCCATGTAGGCATGGATTCCTCTCAGGCAAATTCAGTAGGTACAACTAATCACATCAAGACAAGGACAATATGCTATGTTAAAACAAGCAGTCAAATGGGGGCAGGAAGGGTGGGAACCCCATTTCTTCAGTACAGAGCAGACTTTTAAGAGCTATCTATTCAAAACCCTTTCCTAGATGAACGGCATTGTCAATTTCACTTTTCTCTATATATTTGTTGCTAGGTTCCTTCAAATTGACTGCAACTTAAGGTGATTCTATCATAGGATTTTCTGGGCAAGATTGATTCAGATGTCATTTCTTTTTCTCCAAGGCTGAGTGAGCTGGACTTGCCCAAGGTCTCCAATGGGTTTCTGTGGTTAGATGTAAATTTGAATCCAGGTCTCCCACAGTTCCAGTCCAAAGCCCTTTCTGCAACTCACCTTTTCTCAGCACTGGGCTGCGGAGATTGCATGAGCAGCCTCCAGCAAGAGGCTCTCGCATCCTGGTTCCTTCAGCTCCGCAGTTGCTGGCTGCTCACACGAGAGCCCCACCTCTTCCTTCCGCAGTGGAGCCTGGGAGTTTGTCAGGCTGTGCTGGGGCAGGAAGTGCAAGCACCGCAGCTCCGGAGCCCCACATGCACGGCAAGTGCACGTGGGGCTCTGGAGTGATGCACGATCGTGCACCATTTTCGACTCAAAGCTGAAAATGAAAAAGTGTGCGAGCAGCACCTGCCAAACCCTGGAGCGTCATGCGATTGTGCATGTGTCATGTGGACCGCTCCTCACATTCACGTGATGCTCAAGGGGCCCTTTTGCATGTCAAATGTCATGGGAAAAGGGCCCAAGACTCAGGCCACTAAGCCATGCTTGTCCCACGTCCTGTTTCTCAAGCCTGTTTCTCAAATCTTAAGCTTTTCCCCGCATCATCTTATGAAGAAATTTCATAAAATTTATGACCAAACAAAATTTACATCAGTCCCTGTTCTGTGACTCTAGAAGATTCACAGGATAAAAATGTCATGTGTGGCAAACTGTTACAAACTTATGAGGCAGAAATATATCCCAACCATAACAGAAGATGCTAGATGATTTCTGATCTTTGTGCTCTAGTCTTATTTGTCCCTGTTTGTATCACGTCGTTTCTCTTTTGACTATAACATTCTTTTTTCACCATTTCCTATACATGCTTCAAGGAACAATAGAGTAGAAACAGAAGGACAAGAAAGACCACCCTTCAAGTCATTCTGAATTATGGTGACCCTAAGGTGAACCTATCATGAGGTTTTACCTCTGCATATTTTGGATATCCATTACACAGAAGCCACTGGAAATATGCATATGTGTCTGTGTGTGTATTTCTTCAGTTCCTGTGTGATAGTATAATTGCTCTTGTTTCTTTTCTTTTTATCATTTGCCTAATTTTCTTAGATGTCTCCTGTTTAATAGTTTTAACAAAATGTGAAAGATTCAACCATAGACATAGCCTGCAAAAAAGCAACAATATTCACCAGGCCATATCAAAAACTTTATGCTTTGTTCCATTGCTGCTCTTGGGAGATGCAAAATGGTTATTTTCATAGAGAAATATTAATGCAACACATTTCTTTTCCATTTCTACCTTGATATGCTAGACATTTTCCAGTTGTATGGCTCAATTTCAGAAAGCCTGAATAAGACTGTGTGCTACTTTGTCGCTTAGCTCCCTCAGAGTGACCTAACACTAATCTAAATAACTAACATCAATGATATGTCAGGGAAAGACATACACAAACAACAGAAATTATAGGCCCTTTCACCTCATTGATTTTTATATCAGGGATCTTCATTCATTCTGCTACAGAGTTGTGCCTAGAAAAACATGCACGCACGCGTGCACACACACACACACACATTCTCTGTGTGATAGCGTGATCCTTTCTCCCTCATGACACAGTATCGCAGTGTGCAGCACCATGCCACAAATGACAGTGTTTTTGATTGCTTATGGTAGGGCAAAACTCTTGTAGTGCATTCATTCAAACAAGCATTGTACTAGGGCTGCCCAAGGTATTTTGATATCCAAGGCAGGACAGCAAAGGATTTTCCCACTGTCTACTTGCACTTAAATACAAATAAATAAATAAATATATTTCTTCCATGATGAACAGAAAAACCTAGTGTTTTCCAACATATTCTGTGAACTGGGTGGCAAGAGTCAAATAAAAAGAGTTTGGGAAAGACCTGCAAATAGTAATAGCACATCTTTATCTGTAATTTTGAAAAAAGAGGAGATAGTTCTAAGATACATATAAAGCTACACAATCAATAATTACAATGTATGCTGGGTGCCTTAGCTACCTTAGCTGATGTTCCCTTCCTTTAAAACATAAACCATAGCATTGTGCTTTTTTCCAGTAAAATAAAATAAAATAAAAATTACTGCATTCATTGTATAGTTCCACTACTATTGCCATGCAAATCGTTACAGGATAGTTAGCCATTCTTTGACCTTACTTTCTCTTTGGAATCTGACATTTCACCCAGAAAGTGCCTACACAGAGCCATTCTGTAGCATATTGCTAAATGCTGTGACCAAACAGCTGGATTTACCATCAAGCTCCCCATAGAACCTATGCTTGGTACAACATTTATCAAGTTCAGTGGGAAATAATAACATGGTTATTGTGATTAAAATACAAAGAAATGTCATGTAGATATAAAGGAATGGAAACTCAAGGTACTGGATCTGGTAGAAACAGAAAAATTAGCATTTTTAATGAAAAATAAACCTATCCAGAACTTTGAAAGGGAATGGAGGGAAATACTGAATTGCTTAAAGAAATAATACAGAATGGGAAGTAACAATGAAATAAAGAAAAGTAATAATGTATAAGCTATATTACAAGTAGCAAAGTATTTATGTAAGATGTAACCGTGTAACAATGTAAGAATTCTGTAGTGGTGGAAATATGTAAGTTTGAATATAAATATGCAGAGTCAATTGGGACAAAGATGGAAGTGGCGAAGGGGGTTGTTTTATGTTTAATATAAACTATAATAATGAATATGTGTATTATGATACTGGGTTTGGATAAAGATTCGATAAAAAAATACAAAGAAATGTCAAGGGGGACAGGAGAGAGGGATTTTAATCTAAACAATACTGTGTAAATAATGGCAATAAGCCAACAGCATATCTACTATATATCCAAGTGTTTAGATATGGTAGGTTTGATCAGAGGGACTTATTTCCAGTATTTCCTATGTACTTCCTCTTGTTAATATCTATATGGAAAACTCTGTTTAGAATATTTACTACTCTATGGCCATTTCCTCACTAGACTGTTATAGTGCTATCATTCCACTTTCAACATCCTGTGGAATCTTAGGGTTTTCAGTTTAGGGAGGGGTTGGCCAGACCCTCCCTAAACTGCAAACCCCAGGATTCCACAGGATGTTGAAAGTGGAATAATAGCACTATAACAGTCTAGTGAGGAAATGGCCTATGTATTGGATCAGCAGTAGGATACAGCATGGCCTTTTCCATTATTGTCCCAGGACTACAGAATAAATACACAGTGGAAAAACAAAACAAAACAGCATTTTGTTGTTGCTATAAGAATTTTGGAAACTGCTTCAGTATTCCCCCCACCTTTAAGAAATCTGTGTTTTATTGTGATTGAATACATGTTTACTATTGTGCTTTTGGTATAAGGAACTGAAGTTTTTCATTTAAATGGGTTTACTAGTGTTGTAGTGTATTGATTTTTATGCAATCTCAAGTCTAAGAGGAATAAGAAAAATAATTTAAATAATTGTTAATACCTACTGCTACTACTACTACTACTACTACTAAACCCTGACTTTATTGTAGACATCACCCACTACCTTTTGTGTCACTTTCTCCCTCCGATGCTTTTATGAACAGCATCTGTTTTTGCTTCTGCAGATATGCATGTATTTGACCATTTCCATACGAGGTTGATACATAGTAGCAGTGTTGAATTCTTACCCTCTGGGACTGCATGTTGTACCATTTTAGCAATGTAATTTTCATTGTGGTTCTGCATGTTTTCAGCTCCTAGAACAGTTCATTGCAGTTCACTGCGATGTGAAACCGCTGTATGTGAAAATCGAAAAAACTCTGATGTAAATCTCCCAAACCAGTTCTGCTTTGGTTTTCACCTACATACAGAAGCATAGCATCAATTCACATTGCAGAAGTGGCTGGCTATGGGCATTTCCAGGCTGTCCCTTCTGTTATTTCTGTCCCTATCTCTCTCCTCCCTTAAAGGACAGGCTGCCATTATTATCATTAAAGGGACAGCGGGAAGAGAGTGGATCTGGTAATGGATTGTTAAAATGTCCTGTAACATCCTGTGTTAAATGGACAGCAGGAAGAGAGTAGATCTGGTAATGGACTGTTAAAATGTGTTTTTTCCCTTATGTATCCCATGTATCAATGAACATACATTCCTATGCACAAATATGTGTGTGTGTGTTTTAAAAAAAACAGACCAATCAGCAATGGTTGGGCAGGGTAAAGGAGAGGCATGGGAGTGGCCAGGGACTTGCTGTTGTGGATGCAGCAACCACTGTTCTCCACAGTAGTATGATGTAAATTGGTGTGTGTGTGTGTACAAACAGCACTGTTTCTGAATTTCTGAATTCAGTTTCCAAATCGGGGTATAAAAACACCGCTCTTGACACACAGTGAACTGCTTCTTCCCCCTTGTGTGGAAATGGCCTTTGACTGAAATTTAAAATATTGACAATTCAGATAGGAGGAGCAAACAAAGAATCACTTCAGGGACATAGCTATGGGTTGGGAGGAATGAAGACATTGCCCTCATAAGAATCCTCCATTCCCATGAAATTTTTCCTTCAGTCCTCAAATTTCTAACGTTACAGAGAGTGAAGCATTAAAATCATTCACACCTAGAGCTCTTCTATTTGCTGTGTTCCTATTCCCTCATTAAATATGTCTTCCCTAGATGCCTAAATTGTACTTCTGAATGTTCAGGTGAAGTTTTAAGTCACTGCAATGCAAAAAATTTGAGGCATGATGGGAAACTCCATTGGGGAGGGGAGAACTCCTACTTGTAGACACAATGCCCTCATTTTGCTCCCCTCTCAGCAAGTCATGTGAGTGATGGTCTTGCATAGCACAAGCAGACTGGAGGATTTTCCTTGGAAACAAATACGAGCTGAAAATCTAAATCAGATCTTTATGTTGTGTGCAAGTGAGGTCACAATTGTGCTTGTGTATTTCTTAAGCAAAGTCCTTCTCTGGGGTTCTAGTTTGTCCAGCCTTACTCTGCCTCCAACCTCATTCTGGTCACTAATTTGGCCAACTCCAGCCCAACAATTCTTTCTTTTCTTATGTGTAATGCCTGTTCCACTTAAGTTGTTTCTCTTACTGATACTGTGCAACTACAGGTATTGTGACATTTGGTGCCCCTCTGTCTTCCCCTTCTCTCTCTCCATCTCTTAATTTCTGTGCAGTTGTGTTGTGCCACTCATTTCTTTCTTTTTTCCCCCCAAATCCTGTCTCATGAAGTGAATCATCCCCATAATAGTTAACTTTAACCCATTCACGAAACAAGCTGAGACAATCTATCTCTTAAACTGGCATCTTCTTTTTTAAATATTAGTATACAGTTTGCATTTTGGGGGGGAATAGGAACTGTTGGCTGATGCTCTAGCACCTTCAGCTTAGATAATTTATGCAGTTCCTTAACTTGCTTCTGCGTGTGTAGGGCTTCTGCATATTTAAAGCCTGGGTATTCAGGGATTATCTCTTGTGCTTTTTCTTTTTGTTCAGATCACGCAAGGAGAAGCAGTTAGCCCATGTAACCGGAATGGGATATTTTTTTCCCATGCCTTTACTAGCACTGCGTGCCTCCTTAGAACAACCATCCCATGCAATGGTATTGTTTTGTTGCATCTGCTTTATAGTACTCATGCAATACTACTCAGACAGCATTTAAAGCTGGAGAGAAATTGCTTCTAACCAATTCCTCCTTTCAATCAACCCTTGTCCTTTAAACAACACATCACTCAGAGGAAAGTTTACCAGAATGATACAATAACAAAGACCACTACAATAAGCTCATATAAAAGATAATTTCAAAGTCAAAACAAAAGCTAGGTTGAAACTGTCAAGTTGTTGCAATACCATTTTAAGTGTTTAAAATAATTAAATAATTTTGGTGGGAGAGTTGCACGTGATATATTTAGAAGGAAGTAGTAGGTGACCTCCACTGTTCATAAGACTGAACTTAAAGAGTTCACTTCTGATTCTAGATTTGTAGTTTTAATTGTGCATGCACAATCCCTTCCTGTTAACTGGCTTTAACTCTGACTGATAATTAATTTATAAAACTTTACACACTACTTAATCATAGCAATGTTGTTTTTAAAAGATTAGTAGCAGTGGGTTGATCAAACTGATTTGTATAATGCCAGGGAAAGTGATTTTTCTTACAAAGGCAGCTTAATTATTTGTAAGTAGGGTTAAATTGTATTCCATGTCCTGATGGCTTTATGTCCCCTTTTAAATTCTTAATCAGGATATGTTGGGGGGTTTTTTGATTTTTTTTTTTCAAGAGAACCTACCCATTTAAAACAAGCTGCTCAAACTTCTTTTTCTTCTGCAAATGTTAAGCCTTTAATCCCATTTTAAGTAACAACAGTTGTACTAGATGTTAATAGTAATTACTGGATGTGTGTACTTTGGTTCAGGAAGAAAAAAAGAAAATATGAGTTCTAGGGACTCATATCACACCAGGGTTCTTTGTTGCAAATGATTTGCAGAAGAGGTTAATTAGGCCACCTCCCTCTGTGGAATTAGCTCCCATACTTGTGACACAAATTCAATCATAAACCTGATTGTCCAGAAATAATGAGCAAATACCCTTCACAAATTATCCTCAATGAAAGTCATCATGAAATAAATAGCTACTTCACTCTGAAACACACTGGGAATCCCAAGCTAGCCAACTGGCAGATTCAATAAAAGTCTTGGATATGTAAATGTCCTTTTTCTTCTTATGCTTAGTGCTACTTAGCTTGCTATGTCTATAAGAGGGGTTTTGTTTACAGTGATATCATATTTCTAGCACAAGTGCATTAAACATTTTTGTACTACCCTTCAATTCAAAAATCTCAATGGTTTTAAAACAACAAAGAAAACATATTTGAAACAACAACAACAACAAAAGGCAGCACTATTTTTTAAAAAACCACAGCAGAAAAGCACACAAATTAAATGAATGCATTTGACTATTTTTAAAGAGAATCCGCATGGTGAGGTGGTTTAAGCCTTGGACTATGGCTCTTTCCATACCTCACCTTTTTCTGGCGCTGGGGTGCGGGGATCATGCGTTCAGCCTCCAGTGAGAGGCTATCACGTCTCTGCTGCTTCAGCTCCGCACGAGCTGCCTGCTTGCTCGAGAGCCCCTCCTCTTCCTTCTGCAGTGCAGCCTGGGAGTTTCCCAGGCTGCACTGGGGCAGGAAGTGTAACCGGTGTGGCTCCAGAGGCTCCACACGCCAGGTAAGTGCACACGGGGCCCGGGACCAATGTGCAATCATGCACCATTTTTGGCTTCCAGCTGAAAATGAAAAGGTGTGCGATCGGCACCTGCCAGTCCCTGGAGCATCGAATGATTGTGAGTGCATCGTGCAGATCGCTCCTCACAATCATGTGACATTCCAGGTGCCCTTTTGCATGGTAAATGGCGTGGGAAAAGGGCCTATGACTCTGGAAACCAGGGCTCAAATTCCTGCTCTGCCATGGAAACCCACTGGGTGATTTTGCTTGAGTCATATTCTCTCAGGCTGTTTCCACACTATACTGTTAGAGTGCTATTTTTCCACTTTGAACATCCTATGGAATCCTGGGGTTTGCAGTTTATGGAGGGGCATTTAGAATTCTCAGCCAGAGAGCTCTTTGGCCTCAGTAAACTACAAACCCCAGAAATTCACAGGATGTTGACACAGGACCCTCCCAAAACTGCAAACCCCAGGATTTCATAGGATGTTGAAAGTGGAATAATAGCACTATAACAGTGTAGTGCAGAAAGGCCCTTAGTCCCAGATGAAGGCAAAGGCAAATCTCCAAAGGATTTTCTTCCCAAGAAAACCCTTTGACAAATTCACCTTATGGTTGCCATCAATCAGCGATCCGTGGGCCATGCTTCTACATGATGTCTTCATGGTCCCATTGCCATCCTGCCCCCATCCATCACAATCATGGGATATTTGCTTAACGGATTAATTCCATTAAGTGCTTGAAATCATGCCATGCTCCCATCCTTACCTGCCATGCGGGAGGGCAAGAAGCACAATGGAGGTGCTTCCTTCCCCAGCACAGCATGGGAAAGAGCCCACCTGCGTTATGGAAGGCAGGTGCATGTCACTCATGCTCCCTTCCTCAGAAAGCTGGCTGGGTGTAGAAGGATGCATTCCTGTCGCACTCCTTTCCCAGCAAAGGCGCTTCCAGGATTGTGATGGGAGGATGATGAGATAAGATAACATGCAGAAATGGCCAAAGAGGACATCATAGTGTACAGGAACAACATGGCTTTTACACTGTTCTTTGGTACATATTTCTTTTTTATAATCATAATTGTGGTGCTGTGGCAGTTGCTAGAATGCAACAATTATGCAATTACAGCAAAACAAAAAAATACATAGCAAGGGAAAGAATATGCACAATTGCAGCAAAAATAACAGAGAAACAGGAACAAAGTTGCTCTACTCCATTCCCATATGTGTGCATGTGTGTGTAAGTAATTTGTTTTGCTATAATTACACAACTGTGCTGCCATAGCAGTCACCAGCATCCTGCAATTACACGATTACAGAAAAAACCAAGTACATACATACATACATACATACATACTGGGGAACTGAAACTGTGCAATTGCAGCAAAAAGAAAGAGAAAAAGCAAACATGTGCTACATAGCACAAACATAGATAGGAAGATAGGGTCAATGTAGCAGTTTGGAAGACTTCAGGAACATGTATCACCAAACCGGCACTATAGTGGTATTGCAGAGAAGATGTGAAAGTGATTTTTACCCTCATACTCTTACGTTTCCTTTTGCTTAAACAAGGGCCCTTTTCGCACTGAGGCTTTTTGCGTGAGCCGGGGTGGGCGGCTTGCGCGAAAAGCCTCTTCCGAGAGCCTGCCGGTTCCCCGCTCGTTCCTTCCGCAGGCGAAGGAACAAGCGGGGAAGCGGCAGCATCCCGGAGGCGGAGGCGGCTCGCGCGTCCATCCTCCCCCGCTTGCGCGAGAAGCAGGAGCCTCTCGTGCCGCCCCCGAGCACGCGGGAAGCGAGCGACAGTTGCGCCCGCCCCCGTGCATGCCAGGAGAGAGCGACAGTCGCACCCACCCACCCCCCACGCGCGCGCGCAAAGCGGGAGGCTGTCGCGAGCAGCCCCCCACCCGTGCGAAGCAGGATGCCATTGCATCCGTCACACAAGCGCCCCGCCCCACCCCTTCCTTCCGCAGGAGCGGAGGGAAGGAAGCCCTACCCGGCCGCCTCTCCGACGCACCGCACAACAGGTAAGTGCGGGTGGGCGCCAGGAGCGTTGCGCGAGCGCGGGGTGATTTTCGCTTGGAAGCGAAAATCAAAACCCCGCGCTCGCGCCGCTGCAGCCCCGTGAGAGCGCCGGAAGTGGGAGTGCGTCGTGTGGAGCAGCGCTCCCACTCCCGCACGGCTCACGGGGCTATTTCGCTTGGGAAAGCCCGTGCGAAAAGGGCCAAAGTGATTGTTGCAAAACAACAGGCTTGTGTGATAAAGAGCTACAGCTTTCAGAATTCCTCAGTCAGCAAGCAACTTTTCCAAACTCTAGTTCAAAAACAGACTGGAAGCCAGCAAAGGGCAGGCTGCATTCCTAATGTCTGGTCCTAGTTATTAGACTAGTAGTTGTGTTTTGTACTATCTGGTGTTTCTGGACAGCCTTCAAGAGGGGATTCACTTCTGCAAAAGCAACATTGCAGAAATAGGCCTTGGAGACACTGTGTTGTATTGCAAAGATGAAATACCGATCTTTTTTATGGACAAGCACATCAATTCACTTCTAAACATGCGTAAGGAATTGTAAACATGTAGCACAGATGGTATAAAAGCACAAACCAAGAGGTTACTTAAATTAATCTTGTTGTTATGCTCCATATTTGTCAGGGTTAATGATGATTGCCTTTTCCTTGATTACACCAAATGCAAGTGTTGGAATGTCAACATAGTGTCAGTTGCAGCAAGCAAATGCTATTTATCCAGTAGAAAACTGGATAAATGAGGCTACATTTTGCCCTATGGATCTTGGTCTCACATTTATCTCTCAGAAATTGCTTCTGAGGTGGTCACATTATGTATATAGCTGTTGGTCACACTCCTCCAGGATATCCATTCCATTGATTTGAACAGCTGAAACAAGGGCCATTTCCGCACGGGGCGAGGGAATCACCCCGTGCCGCTACTTACCGGATCTTCTGGTGGTCCGGTCCAGTCCGGGGTGAGGAGAAGGAGTGCATGGTCGTCACTCTGCACTGCTCCAGCATCCAAAATGGTGGCTTTCAGTTGGTCGTGGGTCTTGACCAACTGGTGAAGCTTGCCAGCCTAAAGCCCGCCCTCGGTAGATCGCAGGCTCACATTGGTGCAAGCCTGCAAATCTGCACAAGGGAGCAGGCTCACAGTGGCGTGCTCCGTGTTTTTGAAAGACCGGAAAAATCAGGTCTATCAAAAGCATGCTGGAGGACAACTTGGGGTTGTTCCGGAGTGGACTGAGGTGCGGATCTACGGTGAGTAGATCTGCTCCAAGGTGCAGACATCCTCTGTGGAGGACGCACTGCACCGTTTTAAATACCTCGTGTGGAAATGGCCAAGGAGTCATGCTGTTTCCTTATGATTTTTCCACCACTAGGTAATGGCCTTGGCTGGCATCCTGTTTATGATTAACAATGACCTAAATCTGACTCATGCCATTGTAATTCCATTTTATAGTTATTGTACAGGTGTGAAGTCTCTTCCAACCATCTTGCCTTTCAAACAATGACCTTCCCACACAATACAGCCATTTCCATGTTGCCAGAGAGCGAGGAGATGAATGGGGATATATGCAGCTCTCATCCAGTAGCAGGGTGTGCTGCAACAGGTGAACATGTCCCCAGTCATCACCCTGCTCTCTGACAACATGGACATGGCCAAGTCAGGGTGGGCGTCTGCACTCTTCCTAAGGTGAGTTCTTTGGGGGGGGGGTAGCATTGGAAGGCATTGCTACAGAGATGTAGCTGGATCTTTGTAGATACTTAGAATCATAGAATCAGAAAGCTGGAAGAGACCACAAGGACCATTGAGTCAATCCTCTGCTATGCAGGAACACACAAACCACCCCCAGCAAATGGCCATTTAGCCTCTGTTTTAAAACCTCTAAAGAAGATGATACTATCACCCTCTGAGGCAGTATATTCCACTGTTGGATGTCTCTTACTGTCAGGAAGTTCTTCCTGATGTTTAGGTGAAATCTCTTTTCCTGTGGTTTGCATCCACAGCTCCATGTCCTAGTCTCTGGAGCATCAGAAAACAAGCTTGCTCCGTCTTCAAAATGATATCCCTTCAAACATTTAAACATGGATATCATGTCACCTCTTAACCTTCTTTTCATCAGGGTAAACATACCTAGCTTTCTAAGCCAGTCCTCACAGGGAATGGTTTCCAGACTCTTCACCATTTTGATCACCTTCTTCTGGGTACATTCCAACTTGTCAATATCTTTCTTGAATTATGGTGCCCAGAAGTGGACACAGTATTCTCCAAAGGCACCCTGACTTCTTCAATTGTATTTGTCCTTTATTGTTTTTGTGTGCCTTCAAGTTGTTGACTATGATGACTCTAAGGCGAAACTACAATGGGGTTTTCTGGGTCTGAGACTATGTGACACAGCAAGGGTCACCCAGTGGGTTTCCATGGCTAAGGAGGAAACTGATCCTGGTCTCCTAGGTCACAGACAACACCATTATACCATGCTTGGCAAATGCCACATTGTTTGTCCTCTACTTTTCCTTTTTCCTTAAAATTTTAATTTTATTATTTTATGCTGTCTTTTAATGTTGCATCTCTTTATGATCCTACACAGCTTAAGGACTACTTCTGCCTCTGTTGGAAGCCCTGCTATTCACCAAGTCAGGGGGAGCTGGTGGTTTCTTTGTTTGTGGGATGGTGAGTCCACTGCAAGGTTTCATCCACGCTTTAAACAAGGTGCTGTTTTGGGGAATAGGGTTCAACACCATTCCTTTAAAGTTAAGTCTAAAATCCAGAGTGGAAGTCCTATATTGTTTTAGACTGAACTGCTTTAATTGCTTTTGATCTTTTAATAGTATTTTATGTTTTTAAATGTAGTTTTAAGTCATTTGAATATTCCCTTTTTGTATGTTTTCAGCTGTATTTTTTTTAATTGTAAGCAACCTTGAGTCCCAATTTTGGGAAAAAAGTGTGATGATGATGATGATGATGATGATGATGTTCATGTTCATCATCATCATCATCATCATCATCATCATCATCAACAACAACAACAACAACAGTTCCACACCCTACAGACATGGAAACAACTAGCATCCCCTGAATCAGATATTATCAACTGAATGGAAAGACTCAGAGCTTGGAGACTGGCTTTTTGAACAACATTTCCCAGAATCCACCATCCTTCACTAGATATTCTGGAGCTTATAGTTAAAAAAAAAACCTTTGGAAATATCACATATGTCCTTTGATTCTGCTTTGTTTTGCTCTAGATTCTGTAAATTGTGGCTTCTATTTGTCTCTTTATTTACAGTCATGAACCAGTATGCCTTTAGAAAGAACCCAGACTCTTTTTTTTTTTGCCTTGTCTGCTCCCTTCCTTGCAATGTGAAAGCTAAATCTATAGTCTCCTCCCCCTGCTCAGCTTCTGAAGTATTTGTTCTTTGCTTCACTCGGTGCTTCCTGTAAATATAATTAGACATATTTGCTTATCTGATTCCATGTTCCAGCAACAGGCATGGTGGCATATTCTTTATTTTTTTTTTTCCAGTCATGTGAAAGAACTAGGATGATGTAGTGAGTGATTTGAGTGTTGGAGCGGGACCCTCAGAGACTATGGCCCTTTCCTCACTACACTGTTATGGTGCTATTATTCCCCTTTCAACATCCTCGGGAATTCTGGGGTTTGTAGTTTACTGAGGCCAAAGAGTTCACTGGCTGAGAATTCTAAATGCCCCTTCTTAAACTGCAAACCCCAGGATTCCATCAGATGTTGAAAGTAGAATAATACCACTAGAACAGTGTAGTATTGAAAGGCCCTGTGATTCAAACTCCTGTTCAGTCATTGAAATCCATGGGTGACCTTGGAGAAGTTACACTCTCTCAGTTTAAGAGGAAGACAGTGATAAACCTTATCACCGAAACCTTAAAACCGAACAACTTTTCATAAGAAAATCCTATGATAGAGTTGCCATAAACTGGAGTCTATTTGAAGTCATGTGACAATAGTTCAGGATAGATCTTGGCAAAATCACCTTTTTGGATTACAGCTTCTGGAATACTTCATTCAGCATGGTCACTGGCCATGCTCGCTTGGGGATTCCAAGAGCCAGAGTCCAAGAAAGTAACTTTTAACTGATACATGGCATTTAATATTCTCACTGATATTCATGAATGGACCATCCAGACCTTTCCAAAGTCCTTTATCAGTGACGGAGTTGGAGTTATCTTTGTTATGTCCCACAATGTGTTCCAAGTCTGTCAGAAATAAAACTTCATCAGGGAACAGCTGAGAGTCATCAGTATTGCTAGGAACTGTTTTCAAATTATGGTACATATTTTTTAACCACTCTTCCATCCTAAAAACATTAGTACTGAGAGTTTATAAACAAGTCACCTTCATTAACATGGGCAAAGTAGCATAAAGAACCACAGCATTTTCTTTTCTTTTTTTAAAGTTCATAAATAGGAGATTAAACTTTTTTTTTTGAACTGAAATGCATGGGAACTTGTATAATTTGTAAAACAAAAATGGCCTCAATAGAGGTTAACTGGTTATTCAGCATTTCAATATGGGTTCACATGAGACTGGAAGTCCAGACTGCTTAAAAGATTTTAAAGTCTAGAGGTTAGAAACCACCCCAATGAGAGAATAGAGAGATTTCACAAAAGCTTACATGGGATGGAAATCCATCTCTTACAGAGACCATTCTGTTTCAGCAAGACATTATTAATTGTATTGAGGGATGAAGTATATTGATCTGACAGGCTGGCTGTGGGATTAAGCAGAAACCAAACCCCTTGAAATAAAAATAAAATGAAACCCATTTTAAAAAGAAGAAATATAGTTCTACCAATTGTACTGAAATGTAATTAGTTTCATTCTCTTACTCTTATAAGGATGAGTAAAAGATACTAAACATAACAGTCCAGATAAGTAACATTGAGAAATACAAAGACTCACATAAAAAACACTTTATTGAAACTACTGTGATGTATTATTATTCACTGGGTTTTATTTGTTGTTCTAAATTTTTAATCAAATCATTCGCATTTATCCAGAAATTCATTATGGTTCTGTATCGCTTAATAGATTCCGATCTATTTTTCAGTCACTGAATTACTAACTGAGAAAACTGAACTTCCAAAAGGAAGTTATAAGCTTTATTAACTAAAATAGGAAAAGGACTTGGTTTCACAGCAGTCCAAGCCCCTAGTTGACTGGAAATAAGTTAATACAAGATCTCAAAATACTGGCACATTCATCCATTCATACTGTTATGGGTTAATTATAATTTTCAAATCCTCATTTTAATTTTTTTAAATACTTAATTTGTTAATTATTTCTTTTTTGTTTAGTGTCCCAGGTAATATATAATTTAAAACGATAAAAGTACACAGAGGAAATCAAGGAATCAAAAAGTGAAATAATAATGAAACTGCGGATTCAATAATGAAACCCAATAGATAATATGGGACACAATAAGAATCAACCGTCGTTTATAGCATGCTCCATTATTGTTGAGCATGCACGTCACTATATATTAATGAAATCTGATGAAATAAAGAAAAATAATGTTACATTGGTTGATTTGGAAAATATGAAATAATAAAGAAGCTGAGGATTCTATTCATTTTCAATTACTTTGATACTCCACCAAATAAAAACCCTTGTTGGTGTTTGGCACCATAACCCACAGAGCATTACCAGCTAGATTGTGGTAATGGAGTGGAAAGTGCTTCTGCTCCCCAGGGAGGACTTTGACAAGCAGACCTCAGCTGACAGTGAAGTAAACTTCAGAGAAGTTCCTGGGCTGTGCAGGCCACTGATGGACAGGACCAAAGAGTGAAACCAAAAATACTATTGTATTTTAGCTTAAAGCTAAAATTTAGTTCCTGACAAGATGTACTTCAACCTGTTAGAGCGGGAGAAAAAAAATTGGCAAAAGGTGGAAAACTATCAAGCGATGGTGTCATGGGAAGGAAGAGTGGCTATCTGGGAAAGTCTAAGGGCTGGATTTAACCCCAGGTCATGAGGTTTCCCACCCCTTTCTCAAAGGCTCATCTGAACTGCACCACATTAAGGATCATCAAAAGAGAAGAAATGTGTTGCACTTGGGAATACAGAAATAGTTCAAGATTTTCCCAGTGGCGGAGCTTGGAGTTTGTGGAGAGGTGGGTGGGAGGGGGTGGGGCTACGGCACAAGGGTCGAGGCCACTGTATGCAGGGGCATGGCTGTGGTGTCTGGGGGTGTGACCAGGGGGTGTGGGGGTGTGGCCAGGGAACACAGGGGTGTGGCTATGGGGCTGGGACACTCCAAAAACATTGCTGCACGGGCGAATTGACCCCCCACCCTCACATTTCTGCATGACTGGATTTTCCATCTCTTGGCCCAGTCATAAATAAAAATGAAGACTGTGGTCAAGAAATCAGAAGAAAACTAAGACTTGAAAGGCCAGCCATGAAGGAACTAGAGATTGTCAAATGTAATGATATATCATTGAATAGCCAAGTCAGGATTGTCAGTGCCATCATATTTCCAGCTTCTGTGTATGATTGTCAAAGCTGGACAGTGAAGAAAGCTGACAGGAGGAAAATCAACTCAATTGAAATGTGGTGCCAGCAATAACATGGACTGCCAAAAAGACAAATAAATGGGTCTGAGAGTAAATCCAGTCTGAATTTTCCCAAACTGACTAAACTGAAGCTCTAGTACCTTGGACATATCATGACACAACATGAATTATTGAAAAAAGACTAATAATATTTGGTCAAGTTTAAAGCTGTAAGAAAAGGGGGAAGATCACACTACAAATGGAAAGATGTCACTGAAGAGTGGTTTTGCCATAAGTCAAAGTTTAATTGACAAAAATTAAAAATCACTTGGGATTATACAAGAAATAGAGTGTGTTGAAGGAAAATGAACTGATTGGTTATCATGTTTAAAATGCTGAAAAATCTGAACAAGTAATTCCAAGAAATTATTTTGTAAAAAGGATTATTTTGTATTGTATTCTTTCAGACACATAAAAAAACTGATTTCATTAAAATCCTATGGGTTCTTTTTTTAAAAAAGCTTTTTGCTGCCACAGTGTACATGTTTTCTCTATTTTTTTATAGTGTATGTGAATAAATGTACATAAATGTCCATGCACAAATGACATTCCTATGAACAAAACCTTTCTTGAGTAAAAGAAAGATTTTGTCAGCTGGAATGGTAGTTTGAAATCCAAGACTCCTTTCTTTGGAGAAGGTGGGATACATCTTGGTAACACAGGCTCCCATCAGCATTCCTGGTACAGAAATGCAATGACCTCAAGTTTACTGGAATGTATGTAACACCTGCTTAACATAGACATTAGGAAATGTTTTGAGAAAGAGGTGCTTCCAAATGAAAAGTGGGTCAGTCCCTCTCTGTTTTATTAAATTATCCATGTTCCAACTGACCAAATGTCTAATGGTGGGAGTACATTGTAATCAACAGGTTCTCAAGCATGCCTTGTGGATCTTCCTTTTTTGTTGTTTGTACAGCTGCCAGATGGTGTGTAGTATATCCCATTTCACCACATTATTGTGATTATTTCTCTTTAAAGATTGTTGAGTGCTACAAGCAGCATGGAATTTTTCACACTTTATGCTCAATTGCAAGTTTGACCCATGCATTAACGCAGATTAAACTTTGAAAAGATCCAGGCTGCGTGAAAAGTTCTTGTGTGGTACCCAAGAATGTAAGGTCTTGGAGCAGGCAGATTATTTTTAGAGCAGCTTGTAAGGTACAGCAATCCCATTGCTATAGCAACCTCTTTCGCACTCACAGCTTATGTCTCTAAGGATATGTCTTGTGTGCCTGGGTAAATTTTAAATACTGTATTTCTCTTTTTCTAAAGCACCTACCCACCTCTGAAATGTATCTTTCTTTCCTTTAGTTAAATATATCAGTCACATCAAGACCCAGATTCAAGTTTTTCCAGGTGACTTTTTAAGTATTTGTTCTTGTCAGATGCTCTAGGAATTGCAGTGCTCAAAGGCTGCAGTAACTTTTGTTCTTGCTTACTGCTAAGGCATTGCTCAAATCTTTGGGTATTTGGTGGTTTTGGTACATTTATATCAAAAGTGGGAAAATGTTTCACTGCATGTACTCCCAATTGGCTGTCCAGTATGTTTTTTGTTTGTTAATTTTTGGTATATATTCAGGGCTTTATTATGCAAGGCAGGTAAAACACAATTACAGCAGGGTAGTAGCATCTTTGGCTGGAGCTTACAAGCTCTCTCCTCTTCTTTTGCTGTTCCAGTGGGAGACAATTTGGAAAGCATTTGTTTTGTTTTTTAACAAAGGAGGTCATTAATGCATTTTTTTGGTGTGTGTTTGCAAAAGAAACACTTTCCAAACAGTCTCCCACTAGGAGAACAAGAGAAGAATGATAAATCCCAGCCAAAAACACTATCTGTTGTTGTTGTATAGCTTCAAGTCATTTGTAATTTATGGCAACCCTAAGGCGAACCTATCACAGAGCTTTCTGGGGCCATTCAGTGGGTTTACATGGCCAAGCAGGAAATTGAAGGAGGCCTCAGGGCAGTAGTCCAGCACTCAAACCACTATACCACATTGGCTCTCAAAGATACTATTATCCTGTTGTAGGCTCTTTCCACGGGACAGTGTCCTCCCGGCATGGGGACATGAGAAGAGCAGGACTACGACAACACTTCCACATGATATAATTGTTGTTCCATCCTTTCTGCTTCGACAGCCAAGGACCCTGCTTACATGAGCTTTCTGTTGCAGCTGGCCATGCAGAAGGGCCAGAAGTGTGATCACACACTTCCTTCTCCGCTGCAGCATGGGAAGAAAGCTGGCTGCAGTGTGGAAGGAAGGGGTATGTTCTTCGCACTCCCTTCTATAGGCATCTGGTCAGTTGCAATGAGAAACACTGGGAACATGTGCCCATCCTTGCAGAGGCGCTGCTGGGATAGCAACGGGATGATACATGAGAGCATCGTCTTACGGAAAGGTGATTTACCTGTCTTGTGTGATAAAGACCTCAGTCATTGTGAGATAGTCAGAGTTTTGGGGATGTTCTGGAGGTCGAACAAGTAGAACAACAATTTTTGGGGGGAGAATTTGGAGGCAAAAATTTCTGGGAGGAATCTGGGGGCTTTGGGGAGCATGGAGGCCTGTAAAAAGGATGAGAGGTTGCATTTGGCCCATGGAGGACATTTCCCTCAGCACTAATGCAAATGTATTAAAAAACTTTTAAGACCCAATTAGGTCCTACATCACTGAGACCAGGAAAAGCAGGGCTTGGGGAGTTACTTTTAAAAAGGATGAATATAATGACTTGCTGAAGTCTTCCAGAACTGAAAAATAGTAGGAAGATAGTCTGAGTATGGTGAATGCCTCAGTTACCTCTCAAAAGGTACATTTTCTGTAGAAAAGTGATGAGACAAAAATTAATTTCAGTTTCAGATTATAAAGAAACTATAGATTTCATGTTGTTTATTAGTCATTATCTGCTTTTAGGCAACTTTATAAAGGTAACTCCAGGCAAGTGGGATCAAGTCACAACCTTCAGCAAAATATTCTTAGCATTCTCAGAATTCTTTGCATTGATCCTGACACTTAACCCCAAAACTGCTAAAAATCCTGAAAGGGGGTGGGAAATGACTTTCATTATAGGCAGACTCTTCTGTCGAAAGATCACCCCCCCCCCAAAAAAAAACAATTACTGAAAGGCTTCCACAGGTAAGGCTAGATCTCCTTATACAGCTTAGTCTGCCCTGATGGGACATTTTAAGCCCTTTTGTGAAAAATCATTAAATCAGCTACTCCATTTGAAAAGACAGATGATTTGGATTTTCCTAACCAAAGCACAGAAACACAAAATTCTAATGGTGAAAATTCTAAGAGCATAAGTGATAGTTTCACAATCATGCAGTCCCTTCAGTCAAGGAACTCTTAAAGAAAAAAATTCTTTTTCAAACAATGTGGCTAAAAGAACAAATATTAAAGAGATATTGTGGTGGGGGAGGGAAAAGAGAATCACAAACAGATATGTCTAAATAAAATCAATAATGTTAATCTCATTTAGCTACTTAAAATCAATCTAACCTATTTCTGCTTGAGTAGAACCTTTTAGATCATATGGTTCTCTCCTTGCAGAGAGGATGGTTTGAAAGATGGGCCCGTGACCTCTTTTTGGATCATATTAGGAAAATAAGTGAGAGTAACTCTCATAGGAATCTGCGTCCAGTAAAAGCAGGCCCTTTGGTGTAGACCTATAGAGCAAAGGCTTCCAATTCTGATGTCAGTGGTTTGTCCATCTGATCAGAAAAGTGCTTTATGACTTGACAAGCTTCTTTGGAAATTCAGCACTTAAAGAGCTGGCCAATTCTAACAGGAGTTTGGACAAACCAATAGGCAAAAGAGTTTAAAATGTGGATGTGCACTGGAAACAAAAGATGAAGTTGAGACTATTCTAGTTTCCTAATATGGTGCCAACTTATCTGATGCTCTAGGCAATAATATGGAGTTACATCAGAATATAGAGTGTGGGTTTTCCACACGGGGTCCATATTTATCGTGTTATAGGCAGTCAGATTTTAATTTGCCATCTACTATTCTATCTCTCCACTGATAATTTTTTTTCTTGCACGTGAAAGCCATGTTGTGGCCAATTCAGTATGTTTTAGTCATTTCCTGTTGGAAAAATGAAGGAGCTCTGTTTGGCCCCCAAAGATATGTTCCAGTCTGAGAAGATAATCAGTTGGTCTTGAGAGAGTACAATGCAACTTCACATGTATAAAACCAAACTCTTTGAGATTGAGGCAAAGGTAATGACAAGTACAGGATAAACCAAAGCAATCTCTGGCTTTGAGAGACATGATCACAGAGCCCTGATGTTGTTTTTAAACAGGGACATACTTTGGAAATATTTGTGTGAAATCCAGTGGTGTTGTGCAAGTGCACTGGAATGATCTTTCCTCTCTTCTTTCTTCTTTGACCCCCTTCCCTCCCCTAAGCCTATTCAGGAGAATCTCCTTCCAGCAGTAAGCAGATTTGGAGAGCTCATGGAAGATTGCAGAAGGAAAGGGGGAATAGTCTTATTCTGCTAGCTGCATATAGAAGCCTTTCAGTTGGCAGGAAGGAATATGGATACAACCTTTTGCTCTGTTTCAATGGCTTTGCTGTGTGGAATGTCTTTTTCTGGTCCCACATAGCAAACCTGTTGGACTGTTTTTCATCTGCCTAGCCCTGTCATTATGGCACCTTTTATAACAGAGAGAAATCAATAGCTCTCCTGTAAATTTCAATTAAAATAGCTTAGGACTTGGCATGATGCCAGAAAAACTCTATCAATGTTTGGGCAATATATGCACTTAATGGGGATGTGCAAGTATTTAAAAGCGCACTCAATTATCCTCAAGTACCATCACAGGCTCATTTTGCACAGCTTTAGTACTTAAGTGGACCTCTGCAACAGATCTCAATTCATGGATACTGTTTTAGGGTGGTGCATACTTTTGTTTCCTTAATTCAACCAGTTATTAAACTGTCATTAGGCTCCAAAAATTCTATTCATTCACCTAGACAATATGTGGCACAGCATGATAGAAATTATGGAATTTAAAATGTATTCAAAGGCACTTGAGTTCAAAACTCATTATTAAAACATTGTTACCAAAGTACTCCAACTATTTATAATTACATTTCAGTTCAGCACATATGCTGCATTTGTCTGTGACAGGTTGTTTGCAAATGAAGGGCAGGAGCCAATTTTTCTGCTCACACCTTTGACAACAGATTGTGCTAAGTTCTGTAACTCTCACAGCCCATGGGTGTTCTGGAAAACAAATACATCACTCTATATGCAAATCAGAAGGGTATGTAAGCTTAAGAATAGTAATTTTAACAATACTGGCAGCAACTAGGGATCTGTTTAATATCTTCATTAAAATCCTATCTTACTAGTGTAAGTGTTGGACATATGGAACTCATTTCCACTAGATTTAAGTGCAGTGTTAATGCCACACAATGTTACGTACATTAATTGAGAAATATTTCAAGAAATGAGTTGAAATTGCCACTGGAAGCAAAAACATCAGTGGCCTTTAATAATGTCCAGGCATTATATCCTCACCTTCAGAATCTCTTCCTCTATGCTAAACTTTGCATGTTGAAGGTCCCAGGTTCATACCCCAGCATCTTCCTGTGGAATTGGGAAAAATTTCCTGTAAAATCCCAGACGGCCATTACCAGTCAGTGCAGACAATGAGCTAAATCAGAGGTGAAAGGCTGATCCTTCGATAGACCTTTGGCCTACAATTCCATTTACCTGTTTAGATAGCATTGCCAGCAAAACTGTCCCCCAAACATCTGGAGAACCTCAGTTGCTCATCTCCAAGCTAAATCCCATGTTAGTTCTAACTACAATATGTTACCCTGTATGTTGGGGGTCCCGGGAGGGGCACCCAAATTACCAAATGTGAACCTGGAAAATGACACCATGTGCTGCTGGGATGTATTCCAGCCTGTTATGAATTTTAGCTGTTAATTCATCTTCGCTGCCACCACTCACTGAATTATGAATTATCTGGACACTTGGACAGTACAGCGGGACCCTGTCCAACCATGTACATCCCTAAGCTTAAGGATCTTCCTTCCCCCCACCCCCAGTCTACCTAGCTTGGTGTGGGAAGGAGAGAAACAGGGTCTTTTACAGAAAGTATTTATTAAAGATATGCAAATAAGCAAGGCAAATTGCCACACATGGGAAGCCCCCTCCTCCCAGGCACGCTTAGTTACAAGTAGTTACAAAAGAACAGATATAAAAGCACAGATACATTCTTTAGATCAGCCAGCCTCCAAAATAACAGAAAAGTCCCTAACGCGACTACCTTAGTCTAGTACTCACAGATGGTTCTCAGGCTTAGATGTTCTAAAGGAAGAGGCCAGGAGGCGAGGCCTATGGCCTGCAGCCTTCTACTGGCTCAGAACCCCCCTCCAGGAGGTTCCTGGGTTGTTCTTCTTTGTTATCCCTTTGTTCTGTCTAGCCACATGGCCTCGCAAGAAGTTTGATAACTTCTCCTTGGAAGCATCTGGAAGCATCCTGAAGATGCTCACCTCTTTCCTTTTTGATTGGTCAAGTCTTACCCTGTGACCTATAATGCTGACCCACATGACCTATGATACTGACCACATACTAAAAGGTAATCTAATCCCATCACCTTATTAACCCTTGGTTTATCTGAAGAGGGAAGTGTCCCCCTTTTAGCTAAGTCTAGATAATGGGAAGCCCCATTATCACACCAAATAAAAACACAAGTTGGAGGAATTAAGCTTGACCACTCTCTCGGCTAAACGAGAGGCAATGTAACTTTAGCAAGGATCTTTAACCCTATGTATACAGCGTCAGGTCAGAGAGCGGCTAGACAAGGTTTTAAAGTAACAAACAATATTTTATTAAAGACAAGAAACACGAAAGACAAGACATAAACTAACTAATGGAGAAATAGAAATGGGGAGCTTTTCGGGAAAGGCAATACGACACCTGGTCTCGTAGTCCTGGAGAGAAGTGGGGTTCTGGGGAAGAAAGCTCAGCGGGGCTCACTGAGGGGAGTTCCTTCAGACTACCGGCAGCAAGGCGGGATGGAAGTCCAAAGTAGTCCGAAGATGTCCCAAAAGTAGGGACCTTTTATAGGGTGGAGTTTACCTACAGGCTATGTTATGTTTGGTGAGAACAAAGGAAATTTGGAGTTGGACAAAGGAGTTGGAAAAGGTCAAGTTTTGCATGATTGGTTTAGCTTTGACTGACAATAGTGTGGCCAGTTAGTTAATAGCCCGATACAAAGAAATGGCTTGGCTCTGGGCTGCATGGCTTTGTGTAGATCCGAGTCGAGCAGAGCCGGTTTGCAAGGAGGTTTTTCCCTAAAGCAACAGAGAGGCTTAAAGTGCTTGCCTGAATGGGGTTTTGGAATGTGCAACCATTAACGGCCGCGCCCGTACGTGCTCGTCCAGGAGGCCTCTGCAAGTACGTGGAGTAGGGTGACAGAAATAGGTCAAGCAAAGGCCAAATTATTTGATATCAAAAGTATATCTAGTGCTCTCACCCGACATATCATAACCGTGATAACACAATAGACTAATTGAAATCAATGGGACTAGTTTTGTGACTAACTAGTGCTTGAGTGGGAATCATGCTACCCTAAAATGATCCTAGGCTCCAACTCCCAGAATTGTTAGCCATCATAGCCAATAGTGAAGAATGCTAGGAGTTGCAATCCAACAATAGCTAGAAAGCTGGATGATTCCCACCCAGGAACTAGTTAGTTACCAAGTATAGCATTAATTTCAGTAGATCTACTTCACTTGGAACCAGTGAGGGATTTAAACTACTATTTTGCTAAATGGATAAGTTGTCTGAGTGATCAGATAGGTCCTTATGTTAATAAATGCCAGTCTTTTTAGAATTATTAGGAAGTATTTATGAAAAATGTGGCTTAGGGATTTGGTTATGCAGATGGTACAGTTTTAGGTTATACTTGTCTTCCAATTTCCTTCTCTTGCTCATGCACATTTATAGTTTGAGCACTCAGGGCAGCTTCTCTGTTATGTTTCAATCAGAAATGAAATATTTGAGTATTTTTGGTCCCACCAGCTAGTTTAAAAAGGACCCCAATGGCAAAAATAAATTTGCTGAGATTTTGTTTGTGTTTTGTTGTTGTTGTTGTTGTTGTTGCTGCTGCTCCTCCTGCTGCTGCTGCTGGGGAAAGTCTGTACGTGGAATTTGAGGACATTCTTTATGTGACAGAATGCCTGCATTGTAGGTTTAATTTGTGTGGATTCTGCAATGAAATGCAACTCTGGGAGACTAATAGGTCCCATCTTTATATATGGATATTAAATAAATTCATGGAAGTTAGGACCATCCATGGCTGTGTTGATGGTTGTATAACAATTGCTGTACCTTGAGGAATGCAGGATTGTGGGTGTTGTCTTATTAATGGGCTTCTCATAGGCAACTGGTTGCTCACTGTGTGAACAGCATGCTGGACAAGATAGGCTTTTGATCTGATCCATCATGGTTCATCCTGTGTTCTTCTGAGGTACATAATGCTTATATGTGAAAATGGCCAAACCATTAATATTTTAAAATATTTCTGGTAAGGATATTTTCAAGGTGAAAAAGTTTGCTGTGTGGGGAAGGATACTGACTAATTCTTGATAACTGTGTAAATGAGACTGGTGAAGAGGAGCTAGTCTCCTGTATATGGAAAAGGTTTGTTCTGCCTCCTTGCTGATTTAGGACTAGGATTAATGTCACCAACACAACAAGGGAAGAAAATCCAGATTAAAAAAAAAGATGCAAACAACTCACAAAAGAGCATTAATAATAAAAATCAATAATATTAAAATTAATTAACAAGTATTATATATTTGTTGTTGATGTTTGCTTTGAAGTGTGCTTTGAGTTATGGCAACCTTAAGAATGAGAAATTTCCGGGAGATTTGGGCCATTTCCGCACTAGCCTGTTATAGTGCGATGATTTCACTTTCAACATCCTCTGGAATCCTGGGGTTTGCAATTTCGGGAGGGGCTGGCAGGCTCCTCCCAAAACTGCAAACCCCAGGATTCTGGAGGATGTTGAAAGTGGAATCATCGGGCTATAACAGGCTAGTGTGGAAATGGTGATGGTCATCAACTGGCCTGCTCAGGTCTTGCAAATGCAGGACTGTAGCTTCTTTGACTTAATGAAACTATCTATAATGTGGTCTTCCTCTTTTCTTGCTGTTCACCATGTTCTTGTTGTTGTTTGCACCTTCAAGTCATTTCTAATTTACGGTGACCCTAATGCAAACCTATTACAGGGTTCTTTTGGCAAATCTTTTGGCAAAGGAGAATTGCCTTTGTGTTCCTCTGAAAGGCTGAAAGAGTGTGACTCACCCAAGATCATGCAGTGGGTTTCCATGGCTGAGCAGCGATTAGAACTTGGTCTCCAGAGTCGTACTCCAGTGCTCAAACTACTACACCACACTGACTGTCACCCTCCACTTTACTGAACATTATTATCTTTCTCAGTGAGTCATGTCATCTTGTGATATGTCCAATGTACAACAGCCTCAGTTTAGTAATTTTGGCTTCCAGTTCAGGCTTGATTTGCTCTTGGACTCATTTATTTCTCTTTTTGACAGTCATGGTACATATAGATCTGTGCAATACCACGTTTCAAATTAATTGGTTTTCTACTTGTCAGTCTTCTTCACTGTCCAGCTTTCATGTCTGTATATAATAATTGTAAATACCAAATCATATTTCTTTAGTTTGCCTTGTTGGTATTCTTAGTTTTATTCTCAATGTGCAACATATAAACTAGATGTAATGAATGACATTGATTGGGGAAATCTATTTCAGGTATTTGTTACAATATGTAATAATAGAGTTGTCAACTTGCCAAGTATTAGTTTCTTGTAAAATTCAAGAGACTACCCAGTTGTCTATGAATTCTGATCCTATGGCTTTATCATAAAGCAATGTGTTTTAGTGCTATTTTCCTTTTTTTATGGCTATATATGTGTCGTTGATTTAGGATTTTTTTAAAAACCTGCATGTTCCTTTGCAACTGTTAAGAATCCAGCTAATCAGGAAAAAAGTGTGTCAGAATCACATTCTCCAGAAGTAACATCAGTCAAGATTGCACTTAGATGTGAGAGATGCCTGAAAGGTAGCAGTGGTGTTTGAGAGGGAAAGAGTGTTAATTGCAATACCTTGGGATATGAAAATGAGCTGAAATGGTAGCATGTGTTTCACAGAAAACTGCTTTTGGAGAGCTTCTTCAGAAAGGAAAAGGTATTTGTTACAGTGCATGCCTCTCTTTGAAAGCATATGGGGGACAATCCTCAGTTATCTATTTTCCAGCAAGGTTTGTACATTACTCCTCACTCTGCTTTCTTTCAGTTAAGATGCTACAGTCAAATCAGATATGTAGCTATGGTGAGGGAGGGGAGAGGAATGTTGCTTCTCTAAATAACATTTTCTCTCAGTTCCCTAAATTTGTAGTATTGTAGTAATTTAAACTTCTGTTGGGAAGGTAGAAATACAGTCTAGGCATCCAAAGAGAAATGGCAGGCAAATATACCAATGAAATGCAAATACAGGAAATACAAGAGCTATGTAAGAGTCAATGATTTTCAATATGTCACTCTTTGTAATGCTAGAAATATAGAGAGTGAATTTTCCTTCAGTCTCAACATTTCTAGCAGTACAGAAAGGGAGATATTGAAAATCATTGACTCTTACATTTCCTGTGGAGGAGAATTCTTAGGGGGAAGCAAAGCCATTGTCCTCTGTCCCCACGTACCACTGAAAAAAATCCATTTCAAACTGAATGCAGACTCTTGTCTTCTTTCTGGATTTGAAATATCCATTTGTGTATATGAACCTGCTATTTCAAGTCAGCCTCACATCTCTTGATGTTGATCATTATCCTTCCATTCTCAATAATAATCTCTTCATTAATCACATATTGGGAGGTTTGAGGTTCCTATGACTTGGTGCAAGGAGGGGGCAGATTTCTATTACACCCAGCCATTATTGAGTGAAAGAAGAAACACAGTTGGTGCCTTCTGTGAACGCTATGTGCGGGAGAAAAGGGTAGGCAGGCCCAGCTTCCTCATGCATAGGCCAAGCAACAGAAGAAAGGCCCTTCTTCCATCCCAACTGCCACAGCCCTGGCACTGGAGGAATTGAGGAGGGAGAGATTAAGTATTTGCTGGACTTAATCACCTTCCCCATTACTACTGTCTTTTCCTTATATGTAATATCTCATTGAGATTGGAAGCCTGAGGGCAGGGAACTGACCAATCAACAATTTGTAAGCTGTCTGGGAACTTTTTTTTTTTTTTTGCTGAAGGGTGGGATATGAATGCAATTAAACAATCAATCATTCCAAGTCTTCTTGGCAGCTGAGGCAGAAAATCAAAATTTTTTCCTTA
The DNA here is from genome assembly GCA_948474755.1 of Ctenosaura bakeri. NCBI lineage: Eukaryota > Metazoa > Chordata > Lepidosauria > Squamata > Iguanidae > Ctenosaura > Ctenosaura bakeri. The sequence continues at coordinate 214,279 of CAOLHI010002025.1, forward strand.
GCAAGAAAAAAAATGCAACAATAATAAATGAAAGGAGGAATAACCAAAAAATTAAATAAAGGAATGACTTCCAATTTGCTGGCTTCTCATGGTGCTCAAAATTAGCTGTGCATGATGTGGCCTGCCTCACCTTGTCCAATGATAGAGCTGGCTCTGGTTTGGACTTTGCTTTGTTGTTCTTTATATCTTGGATATAAACTCATGGAACAAAGGTCCCCCAGTGCCACTGCAATCAGTTACTCATCCTCATTCTCAGCATGTCCTGCCTGAGTAATTATCCAGGCTTCCTACTCCATAAAATTCATTGCATAATTTATAAGGGATCCCTTCCCCTCCCACAGCGCAGCAGAGCAAGGCCCCAATCACTCTTGACAAAAACAACACTCTGACACAAGTATCTGACCATAGTGCAGGCCTTCAGCACAAAGGCATAACAGAACACTGTTCATGCATAAACAGAAAATGAGAACCAAGAATGGGGGAACTTATTGGTTAAGAGAATTCCTTTTGGTATTCCATTGCTTTCCTACTCGCTCTTGCATCCCTATACTTCTCTATTGTGAATGTCCTCCTTTTGAACTACAGTAAATTTTGCTTACGCTAGATTTAGACATTGCCTGTGGTAGTAATAAAAGAAACTGGAGGGGGGAAAAATCTTCAGTCTACCAGTACCAATAAAAAGGAGGAAAAAAATACTAAAGCAATAAAATGTTTTATATTTTGTGGGTGGCTCTGAAGAGCTGTACCAAAACTGCCCGAGTCATATGTGCTGATTATTTTTTGATTTATTAAAGTAATGGATCTGCCTGAAGGGACATTCTTTAACTGAAAGAACTGAACAGTATACGTTAGAGGAAAGCTTTTTTTTTTTTTTTTTGGAAGAAGCAAGGGCTTCCCACCTCCCAATATGGTAAAAAAAAAGTGTTAGAGAGAAGGGGAAAAAGAGGGAGGGCTACATCCTCAGGTGGAATTTAGCATTTTGCTCATGGTAGGTGTAATTAGACAGTTCAACATAGAAATGGGAATGATTTATCCTCACACCCACTTATTAACTCTCCCTTAGGCTGTTCCAGATGGAGACATTTTGGCTGATTCAACATATTTGGCACCCTTAAGCAGCGGGGGAACTATGACATTTCCCCTGCCTGACCCCCTAATGGTCCAAATTGAAGACTAGGGACTAGCAGTCTCAACATATGTGGTGAAGTCCAAGTGAGGGGTTCTCTCACAAAATCCCTTGATTTAATTGGTACTTCTTACTTTGGCTGCTCTTCCCACTCCAACATCTTAATGTTTTCAAATAGCTGCCCTCCAGAAAGTTTCCTGACTCCAGTCATGCACACAGTGTTGTCTTTTATAAATGTTAAAAATGCACAGTTTTCCCTCCTAAATTCAGTGGAAAGAATCTTGGGATCCTTTGTCATTACATGATTACAATAAAGTGATTCCACTTTAACTGTCATGCTAGCATTCTATGCTGTTCTGGAATATGTAGTTTATGGAGGGATGTTTAGAATCCTTAGCCAGAGAGCTCTAGTGTTTCATTAAACACAAAGACAAGGATTCCTTAGGAGGTAGTTCAAGTGGAATCATAATGCTATAATTCAGCAGTTCTTAACCCTTCCTTTACCATGGACCCCCTCTAAATATCTTTTGTTATTATGGACCACAAATACTTAACTCAAGATTTAAAACCCTAAAGTGCATCAAATATTTATTTACAGTTGCTCATTTAGAGTCTTCAAATTTGGAGAGACAGGAGAAATAAGTGCTCATGCTCCTATTATAATATTTCTATTGGAATGATTCTGTACAAATTTGGGTTTCCTTCTTTCTGCCTTCCTTTCTCTCTTACTATTTTAATTGTAAAAGCTCGTAACATTTCCTCAAGCCTTTGTGGACTCCCTGTGAGGACAATCATAGCCCTCTGCAGGTTCATGGACCCGAGGTTATGAATGGCTGCTATAATATACTATTAAAGCACCCTTGCAGAAAGTGTGATGAAACTGGACATGATTGCAACAACAAATAGTTGCTGAAAGGTGGGAAGTGAGGAAAAAATAGAGCAAGTTTGGAAAAAAATGGTTTCAACTTTATCAACTATTTGAATAACAACAATGGATTTTCACTCTGTGATCAGAAACTTTTGAACAATCTGTCAGCAAAATAATGCCAGCAGTCTGTTGGTCGGCTGCATCTCATGTTGTTGACTCTAAATGACTGGACACTGGTAGATTTTCAAAAAGGTAATTACAGTATCTCTGTACTAATAGCTTACACCACCTGTTCATAAGCTGTCATTTTTGATGTACCATTTAGGATGTTTTCAATTAAAAAAAGAAGATGGTAGTCAAAGAGGGTGAGCTCTGATCCTTATCATGACTTTGGAAACCAGCACTAATTGGTGAATGTGGTGACCCAGGAGTGCATGGTGCCAGACCCAACTATCATAGGGCATCCATAATCCAAACCTGACAGCCCTAATCTGGAGATCCATGAACCTGGACCAAAATTGCTGACTTTTGAGCCCAGATTAAATGTGGGAAGAACATACCCTTCTTCAAGAATTCCATGATCCCTGGAGACAGTGCCCAAGCCAACAGCACACCAAGTGGGAGCTTTCGAAGAGGCAAAGAAGTGTGGAGGCGAAAGGTCTATCCCACTAAGGCAGATACGGGAATTATGCAGTGTCATTTGGGAGAGGTTTGGCATAACCCTTGAGAGCTAAACAGATCCTCCTAAGATTCTACTTCAAAAAAAAAAAAAAAAAAACAGCCAAAAGTCACTAAGTCATTATTTAATTACGAAAATGTCTTTAAATCCTTTTACAGGACTGTAAAATGCTGTTTTGTTTTTGTGGGGAGGGGCTTCTCAATCTAAACAAACCAAGCAATTCCTCCAGAACTGTATAAAAGGCAACCCCAAATGATGGCCAGAGTATGTCTATTCCTGTTTGAAATCTTTCCGCTTTCAGAAAAGAGATAGAAGCTGTGAGGAGCATGCAACACACTGTACCCCCCATCTCATGGGCTTGCAACTGGCCAAAAGAATGCTCCTGTGGTCCCAGAGAGCAAATGTTGGTGGATGTGGCAATGGCACCATATCCAAAGGCACCATACCCTTCCCATTACCCTTGCCTTACACCCCATGAATTGCCCTGCATCCATAAATTGATAAGTTGCTCTCAGGATGACAAAGGAAACTGGCATGTCATCAGAACTGGAAATTTCATCTGGAGAGCTTCTGTGTGTAGAATGTTGAGAAAGCAACTTCTTGCCCATTGTTTTCAGCTGCTTAACATATAATTTTAACCATTGTACAGGCTGCCTCACACAGAGTGCACAGCTGATTATTATGTAAATTTACTCCTGCAGGACCATGATCACACTAAAACTGATTTTTTAAAAAGGCTGTTGATATTACAATATGGGCCAATAACAAGCCCCAAGTTTTGAACTCTACACTTTTATTTTTAAATGAATTCAGTTAAGACCCTTTGGTTATATTATTTCTATCATCTATTATCTTTCAGACATCCTTAAATATGAAGACTCTTACAAGTATAGTGTGTACCTAGAAATTCCTCCATGTGGTGCTTTTCCCCAAGTTATTTCTGGGAGGGCCCAGCAACAATCATTGTCTTAATATTTCTTAGTTGTTTATTATTTAGTACACTTTTGACTGATAATTTTCAAGGAGACTCAAGTACATAGGAGTCATGGTGGTCCAATTCTGCCACGTCACTATAGACTTAGGTGGGCTTGGGCTCCTCGGTTCCTCCATTCAGGAGTCTATGCTCCACCCCACCCTCTCACTCTTACAGATCACCCTTTCCTTGGAAAATAAAAGCAAGGGGTAGTTCCTGCCCTAGAAGGCTCCAATAAGAATGATTACTCTTTTAAATAGGTCACAGTGTTACCCTAAGAAGTGAGGGATGTATAGTCTTATTTCTGAGAACTCAAGCCTGCAAACATGGTCACTTCTTTTTTAATGATTATTTTTGTTTTCTTTCTCAGTCTGTACAGCTTCTGGAGGATGTGGGGGCAGACAGTTGACTCCCAGAGTCATCTAGATCACACAAATTGCAGAGATGGGTACCTATGACCTACAGACATGTTAGTTGATTGTTCACCTGAATGCAGATTCAGGAATAATGATTGTGCCAAATATCATCATCATCGCCTCCACTAGGAGCAGCAAGAGAACAAAATATCTGAATGTTAAGATGTCAGCTAGTGCTGATATGAACATGTTAAACACAACCACAGAGCCAAATCTGCTGTGATATTCATGGCTGAAATTTTCACTTATTGTAGGCTATGCCACAGCAGCCTTTGGGGGAAAACAGATTAGCTTTTGTATTAGCATCATCTTGCTTGCTTCAAAGATAAGGACATTGCCTCGGAAATACTATAATGCATTTTGGAATGGCTAGAATGCATGATGCTGGAGAAAGAAAGAAAGAAAGAAAGATTCACTCAAGTTATCTGTTGGTTGTATATATATATCAGTGTTCCCGGCCTTATTTCACGTAAGTACAACTTTATTATCTTAGAGAATGAAATAAGAATTTAAATGAAAAATGGTAAATGCCCCATTATGTTGTTTGTTTAAGCTGAAATGTGACCAGAGCACAAAATTCACTAGCATGTATGTGAACAGCTCCAAAGAAAGCTGGAAATTCCATAAGGGCTATGCAGTTATGACAAAGGTCTATTAATAGTTTTAATTCCAACTGAAATCTAATGGATTTATAAACATTTGTCAGTTTATATTACAACCTCCTTCTTTTATGTTGTCATAACTCTCTTTTTCAGTACAAACACAAATAAACCCATGCAGATAAGTGTATTGAATTAGTTTATTTATATAAGTGAAATCCCCCATGTTCAATCTTTCTTGTTTCCAGGAAGGTCATTAAGATCTCTTGACTGAAATGTTGAAGTAGGAATATATAAACACCTGACAATCTCACTGCAGTTCAGCTTCTCAGTTTCCTATTGACATGAATGCTGAACAGTTAACAAGGGCAGAGATTTTTTTTTTTTTTTACAAATCTACACCACCCACTTAAATCACACCAAGGTAGGTACCAGGTGGGTTCCCGGGCGGGGGGCATTTCATAGCCAGGGTGCTTCCACTGGAAAGCTCATCCCTCACACAGCTACCCAAGGCCAGAGAAGGACTTCCATTTCAGATATTAAAGAAGGAGGTTGGTAATCTGTCAACCTCATTGCCAGTTTCTTTCTCAACTTCCTCAGATCCTTATTCTCTTCTGATTTCGTACCAGGTAGAGAGATTTTTTTTACTGACCTAGGCCATTTCTGCAGGACAATGTCCTCATGTGTCATCTCATAGCAGTCTCGACAGGGAAGGGAGTGTAACAGGAATGCGCTCCTTCACACCTCACTGACTCCCTGCAGAAGGGAGCACGATGGCCCTGCCCCTTCCTTCCACAGTGCAGACAGGCACTTTCCCATGCTGTATTATGGAAGGAAGCATCACCATTGACCACCCATAGTATCCAGGAGCTTCTAGTCTCCAAGCGAGCACCCCCCCTCCAGGGTGGCTGGGTAGGTGGGGGAGGGAGGAAGCAGGGGTACAATGTCTGTGCCAGGCAGTCCAGTTCCTGTGGGGCTGCTTCCCACTTGGCTTGGGACCCAGAGAGGGAGAGAAGGAGTCCCTGGGTGGCATATGCTGTGTGAATGAGGATGTTGGCCCCTGGCCCAGCCCTCTTCAGAGCTGGATTCTTTCTAATGGGGCGCCCCTGCAGGTGTCTCCAGAGATGCAGCTGCAGGAAACCAGCCAGTGCCCTTGGGCAGCCGGCCATGTGGGGCTACCTCCACCCAATCCAGACATGTGGTGGTTTACCCTTGGCCATTTGCCCCCCCCCAAGTTCTTGGTCCTGGGGGGAGGACTAGGGCAGCCAAAACATCCTGCTGGAGTTTCCTGTCAGGTGCTTGGGCAGGAGGAAGTGGGGGACTGCTTGAGTTTTTCACACTCCACTGAAGCCAGGCAGTTGGTGAAAAGGGCAATGGGTCTCCTCTGCAAGGCAGCATGTGAGAGTGCAGAGGTTGCCCAGAGTGCAGGAGTAGGTGGCAGGGTTGGCTGATATGTTTGGCTCTTGGGCATGTTTGGCGCTTGGGTGAGGGACCAACTAGATGACCTCTGGGGTAGATGACCTCTGGGGTACCTTTCAGATTCCTCTCTCTCCCACTCCATCTTGCACTGGTGGGATCACCACTCTCTATATACAGATGGTGGGGATCAGTCTCTCTTGGCTTCTCACCCTGGCTCCAGACAAGCTGTGTGCCTGGCTGCCCCAAGCCCAACTTTTGCAAAAGCCAGGACTGGGACAGGCAGGTGGGCTGGCAAATGAGCAGTGGGCAGGGATTATTGGCTGCACGGTGGAGTGCAGTGGCAACAGTGTTTCCTGCAACTGGAGCTGCCCAAGGTAGCAGTGTGTCATAGAGTACAGGGATGCAACTTTTGTGCTTGCCCTAGGTGCTGTTTATTGCCCTTTCCTCACCTTACCTTCTTCTGGAGCTGGGGTGCAGGGATTGCGCGAGCAGCCTCTGGCAAGAGGTTCTTGTGTCCGGGGTCCTTTGGCTCTGCACAAGCTGCCTGCTCGCACGAGAGCCCCACCTCTTCCTTCCGCAGTGCAGCCTGGGACCTTCCCAGGCTGTGCCGGGGCAGGAAGCGCAACCAGCGCGGCTCCAGATGCTCCGCACGCCAGGTAAGTTTGTGCGGGGCCCAGGAGCAATGTGCAATAGTGCACCATTTTCGGCTTCTAGCTGAAAATAAAAAGGTGCACGATTGGCACCTGCCGGCCACTGGAGCGTCACGCAATTGTGAGTGCATTGTGCAGATCGCTCCTCACAATCATGCAATGCTCCAGGCACCATTTTGCATGGGTCTATGCTAGATATGCCATTGGGAAGTGTATGTTTGTGAAGGAAATAGCATGTGTGTGTGCATGAGAAAGAGAGAGAGAGAAACTGAATGAGACAGAGAGAGAAAGATATTGGAGCTTCCTGTGTAGAACATTAGTTCATTTACATACACATATCTGCCCAGAAGGTCCATTGAGTTAGGTAGAACTTTGAAGTAAATGTCTCCAAGATTGTAACCCATGTAACACACCAAAAAGGCCATTGAAATGCATCACAATCTTTATAATAATCTTGTTTATTCCAGCTAAATTTATTTTGGCCAATTCTATTTAATTCCTGGAACTGAAAGCTGTTACATGACTTCGGATCATTTCCAACTTATGACAACTCTGACTCTATCATGAGGTTTTCTTGTTCAGTGGGGGTTTGTCTTTGCCTTCCTTTGAGACTGAGAGTGTGTGATTGGCCAAGGTCAACCAATGGATTTCCATGGCTGAGTAGGGATTCCAGCCCTGGTCTTCAGAGTCCTAGGCCATTTCTGCACTAGACTGCTATAGTGTTATTATTCCACTTTCAACATCCTACGGAATCCTGGGTTTTGCAGTTTAGGGAGGGGCCTAGTCCAGTACTCAGATCACTATACCACACTGGCTTTCTTGGAGCTGAAGATGCTACATATGATTCTTCCCCACTCCTATCTTCATTGTTATCTTAACAACCTTGTGAAATAAGTTAGAATGAAAAGTTGTAGTTACCTGAAGGTGACCACATGAGCTTTATTGGGAATTTGGGATAAGTATGGATCTGATATATATATATTGAGAGGACTGCATCCTCATGTCACTCAGCCACATGCCATTGCCACATCCACATGCCACATCCTTTGAGGCCCCTCCCTAAACTGCAAACCCCAGGATTCCATGGGATGTTGAAAGTGGAATAATAGCACCATAACAGTCTAGTGAGGAAATTTTGCACGCTTTGCATTTTTACATATAAAGGAACTGGCTTTAGATTACTCATGTATTTATCATGACCACCACCCATGACAATCAGTGGGATTAAAACAAACACAACATAAAATATTGCCATATCTTAGCTTCGCTACACCTTATTCCATCCTCACTCTCACAAAAATAAGGTGGCAGTAGGTCTTTGTACATTGACAGCTTTGTTGGCCTAGTTGTATCATGGCAAAATTCCTGTAGGTCATTGTGAGTAAAAGCACCTAAAACAGGTTGGAAGCATTCTTTGATCAACCCAGTCAAATGTCACTCCATTGCTCTCAGGGATAACAGAACATTTCTTTGAGGGACATCAGCATAGGAGTTTCTCCTCCCATTAATCACAAGAATGTTCCACCCCAGGAATTAATTAGGGATGTGGGAATATCACCAATTCCTCAACCCAGTTTGAGGGAAGAAGTAAATGAACTGTTATGCAAACCCCTGACACCATTTAAAGTGCTTCTAACTCTACAGACTGGTTACATTCATTCTACAATAAATTTTTAGTCTTTAATTGTTACTATGGTTCAGACATATCCAGTGATAGCACTAGATATCTCTTGATATCAAACTTATTTGGCCTTCACTTGACCTTTTTCTGCCACCCTGCTCCACGTGTTTGTGAGGCCACCGGACAAGCACGTAAACAGGCACGGCTGGTTAATGGTTGAACATTCCAATCCCCACTTAGGCAGGCAGATTAACACCACTCCGTTGCTTCAGGGACCTCTTTTGCAGACACACATTGCTTAAGCGTGACTTTACACAAAGACACTCGACCTCGAGCCGGCACTCTCGCAATGCTAATCCATTTGCATACTGGGTACTCTATTGTTAAATCTGTACTAAGCTGATCATGTAAAATTTGACCTTTCCCAAAGCTTTGTCCCGCTCCAAACTCGCATTGTTATCACTGAGTATGGCATGACCTGTAGGCACAATCCACCCTATAAAAAGCCCCCGATTCCAAGTCCTCCTCGGACAGCTTGGATCGTTCCTGAGTTCCATCCAACCCTGCTGCTGCTGTGTCCAGTGAGTCGTTCCCTCAGCGAACTGCGCTGAGCTTTCTTCCCTGCAATCCTCCGTTTTTCTCCAGGACTACGAGATAAGGTGTCGTATCACCCATTTCCCCAAAAAACTCTCATTTCTAATTTCTAGTTAGCTGTGTGCTTGTGTTGTCTTTTCTGTTGTTTGTCCTTTAATAAAGATATCATTTTTACTATTTTAAAACTTGTCTGACTACTCTTCTGACCTGACCCCATAGACATTGGGCTACAAGATCCCTGCTAAGTTACCCTGCCTCTCACTAGCTTAAGAGAGTGCTCCAGTTAATTTCCCCATCTTGTGTTTTTGCTTGGTTAATTGGGCACCCCTCCTGGGATCCCCAGAGAACAGGGTAACAGGATTCTTTGTTGAAGTATTGTTACTACTATTTTAAATCTGATTTTACACACACAGACACAGACACACCTTTGCTGGATTGGCACTCCAAATTCTTCTGATGTAACAATCACTTCAGTTGTTTAATTCTTGAAATGTCTCAAAACAAGATAGCTGATTGGCTGCAACTTGCTGATTGGCTGGTAATTTCACAGAAATAAGGATGGAAGACTTTGCCAGTTTGTTTTTTTATCAATGTGTTTGTTTCTCTCAGCACGAAGATTCTTGCACATTTGTGTGCCTTTCCCCTAGTACTTAAAATTTTACATGCAATTCCCCAAATGTAACACACTTTGACATTACTTTGACAAATATACTCTGTTTAGTCTGATTTTTAAAAAAAAAAATCGGAAAACTCCATTGCAACATTCAGAGGTGTGAGCACTAAAACAATTATGTCTAACAATGGTCAGGAAGTTCAAAATAAGGAAGTGAGTTACAGAATTGATTTTTCCTCCATCTCCAGTGCCCCAAACCCTATGATCAGTCATTATTTTTAAGTAATATATTTCAGGAGATACATTATGACAGGAATGACCTTCAGGATCTCTCCGGTGGTTTCCCCAGTTGTTCACAAATGCACATGTGTTCCTGACCATGAGATAGTGTTGTGGTATCTGAAGACTTAGTCCAATATATTTTTATTGTAACCGAGGTCATGGTAAGCCACAAAAACCCAGATAGGTTGGAGAATAGTTAGACACTGTGAGAAAAGTTTGCTGTTATGTTCTCTTTCACTCTGATAGCATGAGAAAAAGTTTAGCTGGCAATTGTGGTAGGAAAACATTTCAATTAGAAAGATTCTGGAGGTGGCCAACATGAAAGATTTCACTGTGTCAGATGCATTTTTACCTCACATAGTTGAATTAGAAGGAAACCCTCTTCTGATTCCTCTGGTAGACTTAAAGTCTGCAGTGAATACCACAGTTATTTCAGGCAAGATTAATGTGTAGGCATAGCTGGTATTTGCCAAAAGTCTGGGTCAAATGAGGTTGTTAACATCGACAATGGTCTTTGAAAGCAATGGTTGGGAACTCCCACTGCTTCTCAGGCTCACTTCTCATGTTATATACAAAATTCTGCAATCATGATATGTACATATGGGTGAGATTTTGTAATATGGGAGTGCATGTATGTGCGTGGATATATAAATTCTTATCTCTTGAAACAGATGCAAGAGTTAAAGTATGGAACTTTAGTACTAACTGGTAGAAATATCTGGCTTTGCCCAAACTGAAAACATGCTAGTTCGATCCTCAACCCAGTGCTTTTTGTTCTGACTCCTCCACACCAACATTTTCTTGTGAGCTTCAGACCTTTCATAGTCCACGATTATAGCACCATGATTCAACTTTAACTGCCATAGCAACATCCCACAGAATCCTGGGATGAGCAGTTAGGAAGGAGTATTTAAAATTCCCAGCTAGCGGATTTTACTACTACATCAAACTCCAGACCCCAAGATTCCATAAGATGTCGTCATGGCATTTCAAAGAAAATAGTAGTGGTATAACTGTGTTGTGTGAAAGGGCTTCTGGTTTCTTTATTTTTTCATTCTTTCTCTTTATCCAGGTACTCATTTCATTTGTAACAACCTTGCCTGGATTACAAACTCTTTCATCTCCCTCACCCAACCACTGTTTCTGTTGTTTTTCTTTAAGGACATTGTGCTGGGGAAAAAATGCAGCGGTGTGTGTATGTGGGAGAATGCAGTTTAAAGAAAGGAAGGCTCAGGAATAATCATATCAGCAGGTTTGCACTCCATTTAGTAGTATATCACTAAGAAGAACTGCTTTGCAGGAAGTTGAGGAATACTAGTAAATACTAATATCAGTGGGGAGGGGGGCATGGTTGCCAGAAAAAAAAAGGGGAGGCAGCATGATGTAGTGGTTTGAGTGTTGGACTATGACTCTGGAGACCAAGATTCCAATCCCTACTCGCCCATGAAAACCCACTGAGTGACCTTAGGCAGGTCACACTCTCTCAGTTCAGAGACAGGCAAAAGCAAACCCCCTCTGAACAAATCTTGCCAATAAAAATCTCATGATAGGACCCTTAGAGTTGCCATAAGTCATAAAAGATTTGAAAGCATACAACAGCAACAGCAGCAGCAGCAACAACAGATTTGAAGTGGGAATGTGGCCTAAATTGATGGATATATTTGTGGCGTCTTGGACCAAAACCTACATGTTTACATGTTTTGTATCAGCAGCCCTACTGCCATGGCCATTCATAATGATAAACAACCTGCCTCAAGGATTTCAAATCTCTCCAGAGCATGGTTCTAGAATGCATAGGAGGCTTAAGGGGACAGGGGGATCACTGATTCTGGCAGAAGGAACAAAATCCAGTGGAAAGACATCATAGGATCCTGGCCTTAGATAAGAAATTGGCTTGTGCCTATGAAATTTGTAGTTATTATTTTTAAATTTGCACATATTTGCCTATGAATTCACATTTACATAAATACAAATAAATTAGTATGTGCAAACCTTATACAAGTGTATCGGGGTTTGTCCTCTTTTTTTGGCTACCCTAACCAACATTTCCTGGTACTTAAAGCTGAAACTCTGGAAAATATCTAGAAAAAGCGGCATGAGGTTAACTAAAGTCACAACATCTGACCACTGAAATGTTCAAAGGATGTTCAGAATACTAGTGCCTCATCCCATTACTTTTATTGATGTTTCCTTTGGTACAACAATCTAGTGGGAAACCACTTTTAAAATTAAATCTTCCTGATGCCCACAGCATCATATGAGGGAATGTTAGGCATTTGCTTTCTTAAGCCAAATTGTATAACCAAGAACCATCCAGCCTTTTCTTTTCCACCCAGAAAGTGAACTGCAGCCAAGACTTCATATGAATACATCCTGGGAAATGCCCGTCATATCAAAGTGAGAAAAATGGCAGTGTCATTTTTTCAATTGAGCTTGGTCTGTTTATGTTTGAAAAATACAGATATGAGATGAATGGAAAATGGACATGCCATGCAGGACTCTAGGTAAGTGAGTCACAAATAGCATGTATGAAATGGCAAGGGATATCCTTGGATTAGTAACACAGTCAGCTACAGATACTGTATTTCCAAACTTGGATGAAAAAAGAACAAAGGAGAAACTCACACTATATAAGTAATACTTGAAAAGTGTAATGGTTCTGACAATTTTAAGGACTGCTATACACTGAAGGAATAAATTTGATCTACCCAGAGAAGCCTGTGGCTCATGGCCATTCCCTGGCCAGGAAATGACAGCATGATTCAGGACTTTGGAATGTTCTCTCCAGTGCTAATGATATCTTTCTTCTCTTCAAGCTTCCCAGCCACAACTATTGTGGTCTTAAAGTCATCCTCTTGATTGACTAGTTCTATCATTTCATTTTTTGTCTAACTCTTTAGAAGTAAGTAATGCATACAGAATATCCTATGATTTCATGCTCCTTTTCAACATAGAGCCCTTTGTTCTTGGGTAAACAATGCTAGACCAATGGTCAGTACTGAATTGTGGTACATCTTCATTGGTGGTATCAACACTAAACTATAGATGTTTGTACAGGATGACCATGTGTCCTACTTTACATGGTGTCCTCCAGTTGAGGGACTGTCCAGTCCAGGTCTGGATGAATGTAAACAACCCATAAGAAGTGAACTGTAGGCTTTAAATTGCACATCAGTAGTTAATATCTGGACAACATACTGAGTAGGTCACAGTCTTCCTCAAAATGGTGAAACCTATTGTTTATTTATCAAAATAACAAGTTAAAACTCATTGTTTAAATTATAATTACTAGTTCTGAATTTGGATTTATACATATTAATTTATACAAATTTAATGCAAACCTCTGTCCATATTTGTCCTTTTTTTGATGATATGTTTCTTCTTTTTCAACAATATGGAAGTTGCAGGAGTTCATATACATAGTTTGCTCACAGAATCACTGGCAGAGTTTATGAGCTATAAGAAAGTTTCTGTTTGAGCACGTATTTCCTGAAGATGTATGAAAACCCTGCACAAATTTGTCAGTGACTGTGGTGGGGGGCGGGGGAAAATAACCATCTATAACATGCAACACCACAAGCATGCTTCCACACATTTGAAAATGTATTATCTCTAAATGTCCTAAAAAAGGTAAGCAGGGTCCCTGCCAGTGCTGATAAACAGGCAACAGGCAACATCCATCTTAAATGCTGTGTGGTGTGTGTGTGTGTGGGGGTGTATAAACACAAACACACACACACACACACACACACACACTGAATCAGCTGAAATCTTTTGGTTTTCTAAAGCATTTGCTGAATTTGGTGCAATGTGTATGATTAGAAGTTTTTATATTACTGCAGAAATGTACTTCATTTTGCATCAGATTTAACTAGCAGTGAAACGGGACATTTTTAGATTTTTATCTTGCCTTGCCCTCAGCGCCCAGTATTAAGCAGAAAAGGCATCTCATGCATATTAGAAATAAAATAACATCTATATAATATTAAGAGACCATGAGGACTTGTAGAGAAAGCTCAGCCTCACTTCACCCACTCGAGCAATCACTGGAAATGGAAATAGCAGAACTTGCTAGAGTGTTTGACTACAGCTCCAGAACTTTCCAGCCTGCGTGACTCGTGTAATTCCAAAAAAGTAATTCTTTTTTCCTTTGGCAGACTTCCTTTTGTTCCTTTGCAGCTGATGTTCCTCAGCAAATAAATGCAATCTGAAATGCAATGTGCAATGTGGATTAGTTTGGGGGGAGGGTAATGTGAATTGGTGCAGGGGAGGTGATTTTCCTTGTGTTATTTCCTAATTTTCAGGCACTATAAAACCATTTTAGCTCCTTGTTCCATCTATTTCTGGCCTTATCATTGGAGAGGCTGTTGAGAAATACTGGGGTGGGGGGTCATCTGGGTAGATCAAGACTAGGACATTTTGCTGCTTGAAGCAGTGCAACAAATATTATTCCCCACTTTCTTCAAGAAGCATTTTCCCTGGAAGCTGGTTGTATTATTGCACCATTTGAGATAGAGGTCACAAGTAGGCTTCCCTACAAGTAAAGTCAGTAGTTAAAGAATTAAACAATTAAAGAGATAATAAAATTAAAGAATTTTGTGCCTTTTCACAGCATCCCAAATGAGCCGACTGAAATTGCCCTTTCACTATGCCAAATGGTAGGGCCGGCTCTGACTCTGAGGATTCAATTCCCTCCTTGGTCTAGTCAACAGAAGACTTTTCAATTCTTTCTAGTGCTCTTTTCTTATGGGAGAATGTTACACATGTCCAGGGGAGTCTCCCATATAAGCAGAAATCCCACCATCTCAGTGTGTGGTTCTATTTCACACTGGCACATTGCCACTGTGTTTGCAGCTAGAGGAAATGATAAAATGGCTTTGGCTTTCAGGGATCTGGTTTGAATATCTGGAACTCTTTCAGTCCTGATAGTTTTCATTTATACCTCTCTTGTTGCCTCACTTTACCATACCTCTAATTACACTTCCTTCTATATTCTCTGTCCTCTAAAAAATATGTTTTGTTGGATATGGGTTATGGAAGACAGTTGTGTATCACATGTCTGCACTGATATTGCTGAAGCTTTGTTTATTTTGAAATACCACCAATATTTTCCCCAAAAGATCTTCTATTGGAATCATTTTCCAATAAAACAACATTAGTTGTTCTCAAAGTATGTTATATTTGGATCCAGCATATGCAAAAGATTGCTTCATCTTTGGGGATACTTTTGAGTTTCAATGAAAGCTAAAAGTATTATAATTTAATTTATTTATTAAAATATGTGTATTTTGCCCTCTCTCTGAAGATCACAAGGTGACTTACAATAAAATCAATTCTTTTTTTTTATTAAAAATAAATTTTATTAAACATACAATTTGTCCAAAACACAATCAACAACATATACATAAAAATACAAAATCAAATACATACACATATGCATCTATCACACTTCTATGTATCCTATCTACAACCATATCTACCTTACATACATCACCATACACAACACAACATAATAACAATACATATACATACTCATTCCTTACTTCTTTTCTTAAATAATCTGAATGGAGATACAATTTCATTTTTCTGCATCTCCTTTACTAACTAACAATACTTCCAGTCATTATCTTCCATACAAACCCATTCTTCTTCCACCATACAATCCCGAACTTCTTTTTTCTATACCATTGAGTGCAACTTTTCTCTTCTTGTTCTCCTGCTCATTTTATTCTTATTTTTACAGTTACTGACTTATCTATGTTCTACTCTGCTTATACTCTTAACTATTATTCTTATCCTATTACCTACTTACTCTAATTCCTAATCAGTCCTATTACACTATTCCCCTTATTACGTCAAATTCATATCTTTTCATTAAATCACTTTAATCATACATACCTATTAATGCACTTTTACCCCACCTCTCTTCCCAAACTTCTCTTAATATTTCCCATTCTCGATTGAATGTTTTTCTCGATTTATCCTTTAAATACAGTGTTAGCTTATCCATCTCCGCCAAGTTGTATACTTTCTGAAGCCATTCTTCTACCTGGGGTGTATTTTCCATCTTCCAATATTTTGCAAATACGATCCTTGCGGCATATATCATGTAGCAAATAGTTCTTGAATATTTTCCTCTAATATTTTTATTTAACCCATCTAAAATATTAAGAAGGTATAATTCTGGGGAAAATTCAAATTTAGTTTTAAATATTTTCTCTATATGTTTGTGTATCTGTAACCAAAAGGTTTTAGCTTTTTTACATTTCCACCACATATGGAAAAAGGTTCCTGTTTCTTGACATTTCCAACATTTAACTATTTTCTTATTTTTATTCATTTTAGAAATTCTAGCTGGGGTTAAATACCATCTATAATAAATTTTGTAAAAATTTTCCTTTATGTCATAACAACTAGTGAATTCCTGATTTATCTTCCAAGCATTCTGCCACTGCTTCAAAGTTATTGTATGACCTATATCTTGGGCCCATTTTATCATATTTGTTTTGATTACCTCGTGTTCCATTTCTAAACTTAATAATAATTTATAAATCTTACTTAAAGGTTTTTCTACACCTGGCTTCAAAATTTTATCAAATTCATTTTCCTCTAAAGTTATCCCTCTATCCTTCATGTCCTCTTTATATCTCTCAGCAAGTTGTCTGTGAAGGAACCAGTGAGTTGAGAAACCATCCGCTATCAATTCATCCCTAGTTTTTAATTTGATCTTATCTCCTACTCTTTTAATTATGTCCTTATATGTTAGCCATTCTTTTATTCTTATTTTCTCTAGTCTGTGGAAAAATTCTTATTTTCTCTAGTCTGTGGAAAATAAAATCAATTCAAAACAATAAACAGTTGAAAGTTTAAAAAGATTAAAAATATATTAATAGTTCCTCAGTTAAAGATAAACAATTTAAACACCTTTAAACAAACTTGAATATATAGCCATAGAATATGTGCAGCCTGGCCTCCATGAGGAAAGAATTGCACAACCAAGGTGCCACTGCAGAAAAAGCCCTCTATCATGTCCTTCCACACTGTATTTCCATTACTGATGAGACATGGAGGAGGAATCCTCCAATAGATCTCAATCCTTATGCAAACATATATATAGATAGAGGCTCTTCCTCAAGGACTGAGGTTCTAAGTAATTTAAATGTCATCATCAGTCTCTTGAATTCAGAATGAAAACTTATTGGCAGCCAGTGCAATCCTTTCAGAACTGGTATTATATGATATCTGAATGGAATTCCAATCTAGCTACTACAATTTGCAGTAATTGCAATTTCTGATTTGATTTCAAGGGCAGCCTCACATAGAGTGCATTGCAGTAGTCTAATTGGGAAATTTACAATGTGTGGACTATTCTGACTAAGGCCATTTCAGCACTACAAAGTGCTGCTATTCCACTATCAACCTCGTATGGAGTTCTGGGGTTTGTAGTTTAGGGAAGGGCACTTTGAATTCTCAGTCAAAGAGCTCTTTGGTCTCAGTAAACTACAAATCCCAGAATTCCACAGGGCATTGAAAGTGGAATAGCAACACTTTAACACTGTAGTGCAGAAATGGCCTAAGTTATCCTTATACAGGAAAGGTCATAGCTAGTGGAGCAATTGAAGCTGGCCCAGAGCACTCTGAGCATCAAGTCTGTCTGGGCCTCCAGTGACAAGGATGGATCTTTGCATACTTCTGTCCTGTCCCAGTCCAGGCAGTTGGCCAAAGCTTGCAGCTGCACAGATCATATCCAAGAGTCAACACAAGCAAAGTAGCAAGCAAATCAAAAGAACCACTTAAGGTCCATCACTTACTTTTACTTAGTAGGCAAAAGGGTGTCGTAAAAAAAAAAAAAAAGAGTTCAACAGAATCCAAGTCAGGGAAAATGAGTCCAAAGTCAGCCAACACAATCCAGAATAAGGCAAAGTGTTCAGAACCACAACAGGTAGTCAGAGAGTTCAAATAATCTCCAACAACACCTGGAGGCGAAGGGCTGCAAATATATAGGTCAAGCAGCTTATCATACCTGCTGCTTAACGAATTGCTGCCTTCTATAAATCAGCTGAGGCCTTTTCAAGCTCTCCCTCTGTCATCTATGCTTGGCAAAGGTAGGTATGGGTAAGTTTCCTATGTCTGAAGGGGCACGTCTTTGCACACGTGGTACTGCACATTGGTCTGTATCTGGGATTTGTGGCTCTGTAATCTCTTCCTGTTCTGTCTCAGCTGTTGGTCCTGGCATGTCCACTGCCTCAGTCTCTGAGTCAGAGTCCATTTCTATGTTCTGGAAGGCAAGGCATGACAACTTCCATATTACATATCTGTTTTTTCAGGGGGAGTTCAACCCTATCCAGGGCAGGTAACCTATCCAATTCTGAAATCAAGAACCAGCAAGCCACAGAACTTCCATCTTATTGGGATTCAGTTTCAGTTTCTTCGACTTCATCCAGCCTGTTACAGCATCCAAGCACTGCTCCAGCACCTCCAAGCCCTAGCTGACTCTGATGATAAGTAAAAGCAGAGCTGAGTGTCATCAGCATACTGATTGCACCCAGCTCCAACACACCTAATGACTTATCTCAGCAGCCTCATAGAGATTTTGAACAGGATGGGAGATGAGATTGAACCCTGTGGGCTCCACAGCATGATGGTCGTGTGACTCAGCAGGAGCCCCCCCAGTGTCATTCTCTGGAACTGACCTTGTAGATAGGAATGGAGTCACTATAAAACAGTGCCTCTTACTCCCATCCACCAGAGTTGGTCCAGAAAGATACCATAATTGGTAGTATCAAAAGCCATGTAGAGATCCAGGAGGTCAACAGGGTAGCACTCCCCTATCTTTTCCCCAGAGCAGGCCATCTGTCAGAGCAACCAAGACTGTCATGGTGCCATACACTGACCTGAAATCAAAATCAAATGGGTCTAGCTAATCTGTTTCCTCGAATAATATCTAAAGCTGCCCAGCAACCACATATTCAGGCATCTTGCCAAAATAGAGGGTAATAGGCCATAGTTCTCACATATCTCTGAGTCCAGAGAGGTCCTCTTCAAGAGGACATCCTTCACGACAGTGGGCACCTTCTCTGACATAGTGAGGCATTTACTACCTGTCATGGGCTTCCAGGACCTAGACTCAGACTCAGTCTGAGACAGCAGAACCTGCTCTGAGCCCTGGCACAGAGACTGTTACATTAGAACCTACAGTGCAGATAGTACCATCACCCAACCAAGAGACAGAAGTACCAGCCCCAGCAGGGAGCCATGCTCATTCTGATGTGGAGAATGACCTATCCATACCTATCTTCACCCAGCATAGACACCAAAAGGGTCTCCTGCATTGCTTCCAGCAAATTTATGCCAAGCATCATTAATCAAGCACCAACTGCACTGATCTCAGAACTTGTAAGAACTGAGCCTTTCCCCTCTACCTTTTGTCAGTGATTAACTGACCATTTCCCCCTGTTTCCCTTTGCTTTCCTTGCCTGTTGTTTTTGCCTTTGACTTGTGTTTATATTGCCTGCCTCTGATTTATGGACATTGCTGGGACCGTTATTTGCTTCTCATTTGTAAAGCTTCTTGAACTTCTTGACCTATGTGTTATCAGCTTCTCTTGGCTACCAGGATACTACCCCTTGAACCTACCCAATGAATCCATATCTGCTAGATCTTAAGAGCCAATATGGGCAAGGGCCAAGACTATATGTGGTGGGATGGACCAATTCAAGCATCTTGTCCACATCATCAGGTCACAACAACTGAAAATGATGCCAATATAAATGACCAGATGATGCACTGGACACTCCTTAGACTCCACAATGACTGTGGCATCAATTTCCTAACAATCATGAATGATTTTAAAGTGTCTGACAAATCTGTCACAGAAGGCAAGCAAGAGTTCTAATCTCGGCCTCTCTGAACGTGATCCCAAAAAGCTCTTCACCACTTCCAAAAGTTCTGGTAAGTGGTGTGATGACAATAGAATAGGTATAGTGAGTTCTTTTTGCCACCTTCACTGCCGCATAGAGGTCACAACAAAAGGTACTTGCTAATTTTCTGTTGTATTTACTCCATGAACTATGACCACCTGCACTCTTATCCTTCATCCAGTCTGTTTCATTGCCCATATATCTTCTGTAAACCAAAGTGAATTACAGGTTCCACAGCACTGGATTGGGCATTAAGGAACAATTGTATTAATAGTCCTTCCCATCTTACCATTTCATAGTGAGATTGAGGCATCAACAGAATCACCAGCTGTATTAATCAGAAAATCCCCCAGAGCATTCAGAAGTCTTTCAGATTCCATAAGTCTCTAGGGATGGACCAACTTAATCAGTTCCCCACCCCTTCAGGGAGATTCTGCTACTGCCAAACCAAACGTCACAAGGAAGTGATCTGACCATGACAGCAGTGTTGTTGTATGCTCCTCTAAAAACAGATTGTCTTCCATCTGTTCAATAGCAAACCCCCTAAGTTTAAGACCAATGATATATTGAGAAAACCCCACGGTTGTCTTTGTAACCATCAAGTCCTAGGCAGTCCTGTCAGAACACCTTCAGCATGCATAACAAAGTCCCCCAGCTACATAGCCTGGGGTTTTTCTAACACCATATCTGAGGCAGGGATGCTGTTGGGTAACAGGGCAGTCAGTATAGCAGCAGCATCCCCATTTTGTCTCTTTGGCCCAACAGAAGGTACAAACTCTCAAAATCAGTACTAGAGTGGATGGGCTTCCTTATGAGAATGATGGAATCATTTCTGATAGCAACTCCCCTCCCTGCTCTGCTATTCAGCCTGGGCTGGTCCTGCACTGAACATTCAGGTGGACAAAGCTAGGACAAATTGACACAACCAAGCTTGTCCATCCATGTCCCTGTAATACATACTAGGCCAGCCTATTCATCCACAACCAAGTCATGAATGGTGGTTGCTTTATTACAGACTGACTTGGAATTCAGCAGTAGCACCAGCAGAGCAGAGGGCAGCCGACAGAGCAACCTGGATCTTGAAGGATGGGGGATGGACCAAAATACAGGATAGATTTCAAGTATCAATCCTATCTTTCTCTTTTCTTGCTGATTGCCTCTGGAACACCTTTCCCCAAAGATTCTCCAGAAACCAACCCAGTCCTTTGTGATTTTGGGGTTGGTATTTGTGCTAGGAGTAAGGTAAGGCTTAAATTAACACATTGCTCATATTTTACAATGTGTGATTTTAGTGTTTTAGTGATTTTAGTAGTTTTGGTTAATTATGCATTCCTCAACATACTTTTATCTTTCCTGAACTCTTGTGCGGAAGAGAAACCTGATGTATCAAATGTATGTCTGGTTATATATTTTACGAAGAATGAGGAAATTCTCCTGAGTGAGCCATCTAAATGAACAGGAGCTACTAAAATAAAACAAAACAAAAGGGAAAAAAATGCTACAAACACAGCAATATACATAAAGTTAACTTCTTTTGCTCTGAGAGGAAGAACTTGGACCATGCATATATGGGTAGATATAAGGCAAAACTAGGTTTGTAGTGAACAGTCATAACAGTAATATGCCAAATGGGAAGGCAGGAAAAGAACCTGTATGCCAGCTTGTCTGGACAATACCCAGGAGACACTAGCTAGCTGGCCAAAACAAAGCATAGTTTTATGATTGATCTAAATTAGCTATGAGAATAGATATATAGGCATGGTTTGTCTTAACCTGCAGTTTCCCAAATGTACAGGTTCATTCCCTAACACATTGTTCTGTTCTCATCCTGGATTCACTCCCCTGCTGCCAATTTATATTGCTTCTTCTCTTCAATCCTCACCTTCATATGCTCCAGTTGTGACAAAGCAGCATGGAATCATAGATCAGTTGGAGTAGAATACAGGGTGCATTATACAACCAACCTATGTCACAACCTAGGAGCAAATGAAGATAATATCAAGAGAACCCCAAGAACAGATGAAAAACTGTCACAGTGACACAGAGCAAATTCCTCCTCAGCTCCCAAATGGATGAAAGTATCAACCTGGGATAATAAATGATTACAAGAAAACAGTTTGGATGAGTGTGTTGTATTGGGATAACAGCTGAAAATGGCTGGTCATAAAGCAGCATTAATTGACAAGCTTTTGTCCCATCCTGAGACATGGCTCAAGATATCACAAGGAAATCTTACAAAAGCCAGGAATCTCAACCAGCATTTCTACCCAAAATTAATCTGAGTAGGAGCACCACGAGGCCTGGAAGCATTTGGCATTGGCTCTTTCCCTTTGCATTTGTGGTTGGGAATGGACCTTTGATACATCAGATTGCATAAAATGATGAAGATTTATGAAGAATCATGGTTTGTGTTAATTCTATATTCAGTTGAGGACAAGCCCCATTGAAACCTAAGTGTTTTAGTTCTCAGTAGACATGTATAGGAATACAATGTATACAATATAACTGTTATCATATAAATAAAGCTTTTCAAAGAAAAAAAAGCAAAACAAAAAAGAAAGAAAGAAAAACCCACATGAGCATCTAATTTGTGAGTGTTTGAATTGTGTGTATGTATGTATGTATGTATGTATACCTGCCTTTGCATGCACATGCACATGTTTGGAATTCTGTATTTTGCACCTCTTTTCTCAAATGTATGTGTGCGTGGAATGGACCAAACATTTTCTAGATTAGTTATATGCATCCCTGTGATGCCACATGTTATATTGTCATTTCTGTTATGCTTTATTATAGTATATTGAGAGCCAGCGTGGTATAGTGGCTTCAGTATTAAACTATAACTCTGGAGATCAGGGTTTAAATCCCTGCTCAGCCATAGAAACCCATTGGCTGACCGTGGAGAAGTCACAGTCTTTCAGCTGCAGAGGAAGGCAAAGGCAAAACCACCTCTGAAAAAATCTTGCCAAGAATATCCTAGTTCACCTTAGGATTGGTGTAAGTCAGAAATGACTTGAAGGCACACAAAAACAAATAGTACGTTAGAGAATAAGTATAACGTGTAAAGAGATTGAATGACAGAGGTAGCATTGGATGGTGATTGGCAGAGAGTGTGAAAGAGGAATAAGAATCATGTGATGAGAATGAGGAGGAGCATAATCAGATAGGATCAGGATTTGGTTAAAGCTGATGAGGGAAGTAGATCAGAGAGAAAGAAAGAGAAAGAGAATTTTTGTCTGGGCAGTTGCCTGAATGCACATAAGCTAAAACTGGTTTTCAAGGCATGAAGCCCTGCTCTGCTATCCCTGATCACTTGAAGCCTGGACTTCGTTTTCAAGACATGGTGGGGCTTATTCCCAAAGTTAGATTTATGTATGTTAAGTGCAATGGTCTGAGGAGGGTTTTTGCTGGTACAGCTAGTGGCTTCATTATTTTGGGCACCCTCAGTTTTCTCAGTAGCAACTCCAGGCGCTGAAGCTTTTGGGGGAATAGTTTTCAAAGAAGCAGCCATGCTAGTCTATTGTAGTGTAAAAAGGAAAAAGCAGGTTGAGGGCGAGACAGAAGAAGAAATCTTCACAGTGGGAAGAAGATTGTTAAAATCACTTGTTGCTTCCTTCAAGAAGGCAATTAAAGCCATTTACACCCTACACTGTTCTAGTGCTATTATTCCACTTTCAACATCATGGGAATTCTGGGATTTTTAGTTTACTTAAGTCAAAGAACTCTCTGGCTGAGAATTCTGAAAGCCCCTCCCTAAACTGCAAACCCCAGGATTCCATAGGATGTTGAAAGTGGAATAATAGCAGTAGAACAGTGTAGTGCAGAAATGGCCTAGAATCTTGGTCAGAGCATCATAAAGGCAATGAACAACTTCAGCTCTATATTGGTGATTTTTTATTTGAGAAGAGAAAGGGGGAAAATATTTTGAAACTTAAAGGACATTCAGTACATTATTTTAGTTGTCCTTATAGGACTTGTATAATTACAGGGGATGTCAATGTTCAGAAACTGCAGGTGATGTGCTTTGCATTGTAGTCGTAGACCCTTTCAAACTGCTACATCTAATTAGCAGTGATTTCCTTGCTTTATTGTGCTGACATTAAAAACCTAAGATAGATCATGTGATTATACATTAAGATTCCACATGTCTGGGAAATTATGATGTACAACACTCATATTATCAGCTCAACCTGTACTGAAGAAGCATTAGGTTTTTATGTGGCCCAGGTGCATGCTCCTTACAATTTAATCAGCGTAAAACATACTCATTTCACAAGAGAGCAGTAATCCATGCCTTAAACTACACCAGCTTACAAGCCTGCCCTCTCCTCTTGCCAGTCAGTAAAACATGACAAACAGCACACAACTGGATTTACCTGCATTTAATCTAGTGACCTTTCCCATCAGTTATGCCAATTTTAGCTCAACAATAGGTTCAGTTTGTATAGAGTAAAAGGAATAATCTTTTTCAGAGATCAAATATATCAAGGAGTGGCTTTAGCAAGTATATTAATCAGGCCCGGGAGGGTTTTGCAGTGTGTAAAATGCATATTTCTCTTTTAGCAAATAGTGTTATTTAGCAAACAGAAATGAATAAATGAAAAAGAGGTTTTTAAAAAGAGCACCTGACTTCTGGCCTCCTCCCTCCTTCTCCTTTGCTTTCTCGTTCACCCTCACCCTCACTCTGTCTGCACCTTCTGTCACAGGCCAGTGGTCAGGTTAATAGCCTGAAGAAAAAGCTATCTTGTCAGGGTAAACTAAACTTTCACGATGACTCGATCCCACTAGCAATAAGATGTCAGAAACGGAAATAGGGAGGAAAAAATCTCTTTAATGATCTCTTCAATTTATCCTGTGGAGCAGCTGCTGCCAGAAGTATGTTGCCAAGCTGAATGACAGCAGATACTTTCAAAGAAAGAAGGACACGAAGGAGAAAGAAAGAAAGAAAGAAAGAAAGAGAGAGAGAGAGAGAGAGAGAGGAAGGAAGGAAGGAAGGAAGGAAGGAAAAGTAAATATTTACTTTTTAATTTTTATATACATGGTTAAAGGTTCTGTTTTTCATGCCTAGTTATTAGCCGTGAAATATATTTGTGTCAATGTAAACAATTTCCTATGAAAGGAAATAAATAATTGCAAAGAATAGTACAGGAAACAGGGTGGTGAAATGTCTATGAGAGCAAACCTTCAGTAAATGCCCTCTCAGTGGAAACATCCTTTAGAAGTGAAAGGGGTCAGTTGGAAAGGAGAACCTTTGTTACTCTTTTTTGCCTGAAAGATGTTCACTATTTCTGAGGTAGGGGCAATTCTTTTGAAAAAGGATCATAAACAAAGATGACTGCTCAACTGGAGATTCTAAGATTTAAAAGGCAAGAACCCAACAAACCTTGTCCTGGTTGAAACTTTTGCAAGAATACACTGGAGCTTTCTAAGGTTGTCAGATCTGAGGGCCTGGCGTTGAGTCTCCAGTTTTGTGGATAATCTCCAGGTGGGAGACAAGAGTGCAAATTCTCCACTTTTGATGGACTTAGTTTTGGGTGAGAGGACAGGGTTTTGTGTGAATTTCCAGCTCAGCTTGTAGTGCAGCAGCTCATAACACTTTGTATGGATTAGCTGATATGCTGCTACAACTTGCAAAGACTCCAGGGGAAGAGGTCCATGTATTTGCTTATTTTTTTCCTCCCTGTAGTTGTGCTACAGCCGCTCCTCTACCTTGCTCTGCATACACCTTCTGGCTAGAACCACATAAGATTAAGTGATATTCCTTATCCCATCTTGCTAAGTAAATGAGAAGAAATAAACTCATTTAATCTTGATCTGAGGCAAGCTTCCTTAGCTAAGATTTCAGTCTTAATTTCCAAAGAGGAAAATATGTTTTGTGCATGTGTTTTAATGAAAATCTGTGAGCAACTGTGCTTGGTACTTAATGGATAACACTTGATGATACCACCAAGGACTGTTCCTAGGTTACAGGTTTTGACCCAGAAAACTGAGGGCCTGGGACAATCCTGAACTGGCAACGTTAGAGCTATTATATTTGGCTGATAATGCTCAAAAGGAGTTTGACAGGCTGAAGGTTTAGAAAATAATGCCATGATCACTAAAAGTCAACAAGAGTTTCTCAAAAACAAGTCATGACAGACCAATCTTATCTCTTTTTTTTGACAGAGTTACTAGCTTGGTAGATGAAGGCAATGCTGTGGATACAGTGTATCATGACTTCAGTAAGGCTTTTGATTAAGTCCCCGATGATATTCTTATGAACAAGCCAGTTAAACATGGGCTAGACAATGTTGCTATTAGATGGATGAGTAAATGTTTGACCAACTGAAACCAGAGGGTGCTCACCAATGGCTTGTCTCCATCTTGGAGAGAAGTGACTAGTCAGGTGCCATAGGGTTCTGTCCTGTGCCCAGTGCTATTCAACATCTTTATTGATGATTTGGATGAGGGAATAGAGGGCATTCTTATCCAATTTGCAGTTGACACCAAATGGGGGTGGGTAGCTAACACCCCAGAGGATTAACAGATTAGGGAGCTGGGCTAAAACAAACAAAATGAATTTCAACAGCGAAAAGGACAACCTGGGCAGAAAAAAATGAAATTCACAGCTATAAGATGGGTGACACCTGGCTTAATCACAGTGCATATGAAAAGTATCTGGGAGTCTTAATGAACCAGAAGCCGAATATGAGTCAGCAGTGTGATGAACAGTTAAGAAAGCCAATGTGATTCTGGGCGTCAACAGGAACATAGTGTCTAGGTCAAAGAAAGTGATAATACCACTCTATTGTGCTATTGTCAGCCCCATCTGGAATACTATATTCAGTTCTAGGCACTACAGTTCAGGAGGGCTATTGACAATCTGGAAGGTGTCCAGAGGAGGGTGACCAAAATGGTAGAAGGCCTGGTAACCATGACCTATGAAGAGCATCTTAAGGAGCTGGGTATGTTTAGCCTAGAGAAGAGAAGGTTAAGAGGTGATGTGATAGCTAGGGCCATTTCCACACGGGGGTGAGGGAATTGCCCCATGATACTACTCATCGGATCTTTGGGCTCCCCGGTCCAGTCCATGCTTCTCCAGAGCAGTGCGTGGCCACCACTCTGGTGGCTCCGGGGATGAAAATGGTGGCTTCTCGTTGTTCGAGGGTCTTGACCAACCGCTGAAGCTCACCAACCAAAAGACCGCTCCCGGCAGTTCACAGGCTCGCACCAATGCGAGCCTGTGAATCTGCAAAAGGGAGCAGGCTCACAGTGGTGCGCTCCGTGCTTTTTGAAAGACCTGTTTTTAATGGTCTTTCAAAAGCATGCTGGATGACGACTTGGGGTCGTTCTGGAGCGAGCTGGCGTGCAGATCTACTTTAAGTAGGTCCAACCCAGTCTGCTCCCAGGTGCAGACGTCCCTCCTGGAGGAGGCTCTGCCCTGTGCTAAAACCCCTGTGTGGAAATGGCCTAGGTATACATATTTGAAGGGATGTCATGTGGAAGATGGAACAAGCCTGTTTTCTGCTGCTTCAGAGATTGAGACATGGAGCAACGGCTTCAAACTTCAGGAAAAAGGATGGTAAGAACAGTTCAACAATGGAATATGCTGCCTCAGAGTGTGGTGGAGTCTCCTTCTTTGGAGGTTTTTAACAGAGGCTAGATGGTGATCTGTTGGAAATGCTTTGATGGAATATTTTTTCTTGGCGGGGGGTTAGACTTAATGGTCATTGTGGTCCCTTCCAACTCTATGAGTCTATGATTCTGTGATTCTAAGTCAGAAAAAATATACCTCCTGCTACTAACATCCTCCTTCAAGGAGATTCCCACTTGCTCTCCTGCTAAACACAAGAATACCACTCCTCTGTCTCTCAGACTCATTGAGGTCCTGCAATTTGAACTGCTGTGTTCAATTTATTTACCTTCAGTGTTCCTCAAATGTCATGTGTCTCTGGGAAAGGTGTAAGTGAACAAATGAACAAGGAAGTCCAGATTCCTGTACTTTTAATAGATGTGTCTTACAGCTGCATATTTTTTTTCCCTGGCAAGTGCAGCCGCACCTGCCAAAATTCTATTTTCCTCACAAATTAAAAGTACAGGAAGTGTTTTGCACCTGGTCACGCTAAAGTGTGCTGGGAATGGATTATAACTCTGTTTCTGCCTACTTTTTGGAACTCACAGGAAGGGACATGAAGCAGTGCTAGTCTACTCCTGCCTGGGGGCCTGGACGCACAGACTTGGATACCAGACGTTGACACTTAAACGATTGGACTTTTGCATTTCTTTCCTAAAGAAATGTAATCCCATAAGTCAGTATAAGCATTCACTTGCCATTTCTAAACAAGAGTAACATAAGGCATACTGAAGCTAACAATCTTAATTTCATATATATATATATATATATATACATATATATATATACATACATACATACATACATACATACATATACATACACACACACATACATACATACACATGGGATCTGAAGAAGCCCTGTCTGAATGTGAAAGGGATCTTGGTTTTAGTGAACAACTCAATAAAAATATCAAGCCAATATGTGGCTTCTGTTAAAACAGACAAGTAAATTCAACATTGGGCATAATTAGAAAAGAATCAAAAATAAAACTATCAATATCATGCTGCCATTACACATACCTATGGTGCACCTTATCTAGAATACTGTGTACAATTCTGATTACTGTTGCTGAAAAAGGATATTGTAGAAATGTGAAAAAGTGCAGAAAAGGGCAACCAAAATAATAAAGCAGTTGGAGCAACTTCACTATCAAGAAAGGGCTATTAAATATATTAGAGATGTTCAGAATTATACATAGTGTGTAGAACATGCGTAGAGAACCTTTTTTCCCTTTCTCAAAATATAAGAACCTAGTGTCATTTACATAGCCAGTGTGGTATTGTGGTTTGTGTTTTACATCAGGACTCTTGGAGATAAGGGTTCAAATCCTCAATCAACCATGGAAGTCTAGTAGTGACCTTGTACAAGTCATACTCTCTCAGCTTCAGAGGAAGGCAATGGGAAAACCCGTATGAATAAATATTGCCATGAAAACTCTATGATAGGTTTACCATATCTGAGAGTGAATTTGAAGGCACGAAACAACAAGAAGGATCATCTACTGCAGTTGATTGCCGAGGACAGATAAGGGGAATAAGTTTTATGTATTGCACAAGATGTAATGATACCTTCTATCTGGGACAACTTTAAAGGGGAAATGGAAGAATTCATGGAGACTGAACTAATGGCTACTAGTCATGAGAGTTAGATATTCTCACCACTTACAGAGGCAGCATGCTTGTGTATTTCAGCTATGCTGGGAAGCATAACTGAGAGCAATCTATTGCACTCGTATCCTGATATTAGGTTTCCCACAGACAATTCACTGACCACTTTGGGAATACGACTAATGACTCCTTTGGCCTGATCCATGATGTCATCGTTTGCATCATAGAATTCTAGAAAGTAACTGAGAACGATTACGGGACCCCCCATAAAAATCTGATTCTGTACAAAGCAGGGTCAGCTGGTGGATATATTGACTCAGAGGTAACAAACTTGCTGCTCTGAGATGTACAAGAGGTTTGCCTGTGATGGACATCTGAACAGATAGAGTCCAACACTGGGAAAACTTTTGTACAACTCGAGCAGTTGCACTAGGAGCAGCAATGAAACCAAAAGGAGATTCACCTCTTCTATGTAACACAGCCACCAGCTGTCCAGTATACAGAAAGCCTAGTAGTCAGGGATGGGAGAAGAACTCTCCTGTGCACAGTACATTTTAAGGCAAATCCTTCTTAAGTATTTTGGAAGCAAGACTATCTAAAATGTACTGAGTCTTCATTCTTTTAAGTTTTTTGCATGTTTACTTGGAAAAAGATCTCATCACATTCAATGGATGTTACCAGAATTGCAGCCCAAATGGCTTTGAAAAAATAGATAAAGCTGTCACATATTTGGATCATTAAAAGTACTTGGCTCATTAGCACCCACTTCACTTAATTTAACTTAGATTTAAAAAGACTGTTGGCACATCATCACTGCCTTGATTAAGATGTAGGCTGATGATGCTGAGTAGCTAAAACTCGATATAAAATTGCAGCTCTTGGATCTTGATTTAGTGGTAACTACTTAATCGGGCAAGTAACCATGTTTGATTAACAGCTAACCACTGCATTGTGATCAATATTTATTTCATTCACATCAGCTTTAACTCTGGCTGTATCAGTTCACATTGTACTAAGTTCAGATATTTGGTAGAAACAATTTAAACAGACAAACATTGACTTGAAATGAGTGGGACTAAACTGAGAATATGTGCATATGCAAGTTGGTGGGGCTTGTGTCATCAAATGTTGAGGAATGAAGTTGGATTAAATGCCTCACTCAAGTATATGTATCTGCAACATACCCTCAGACATTTCTGACATGGACAGCAGAAGCACCCATCTCTGTTTGTAGCACACGTATTCTCACAATAAGATCTCAGCTGAACATGTTTTCACAGCTTCCAGTTTACATTATTGTAATATGCCATGTATGTGTCTATGTGCCTTCAAGTCACCTGTTGACTTAGAGTGACCCCATGAATTTCACAGCGTTTACATAGATAAGGACTACTCAGAGGTAGTTTTGCTAGTTACTTCCTCTGAAACATAGCCTATGGCACCTGGTATTCATTGGCAGTGTCCCATTCATGTACTAACCAGAGCTGACCCTGCTTAACTTCAAAGATCAGACAGGAACTTTAGAGGGCTACATTTGGAGAAGTATTCTGTTCATATTTAAGAAGGTTGCCATCTGATTACTATCTGGACTCAGGATTATGATAATAGTACATCTATGCTATGTCAACTTTACTGGCTTCCAGTCTGTTTCTGTAGCCAGCTCCGTGTGCTTATATGGCCCTGTCACGGCCTTCATAGCTTTGGACCAGTATGCCTGAAGGACCACTGGTCTCCATGTGTGTATCCAGTTTGTCAGTAGATAGCCTCTTGTATGTGTTCTCCTATGACAAGCTTTGGCAACTAGGAAGAGCACCTTCTTAGTGGTGGAAAATTCTTTCTAGAGTTTGCTGATCTTTCTCCAAGAACTGTTTATTTTCCCAGCCTTGATGTCCATCATTCTTTGTGCTGCTTATTTATTTTTGGTTTAAATGCATTCCAAAATGATTACTTGGGATAAAATATGTACACAATATACATATTAAGGAACAAGGAACAAAAATGTGTATATATATTCAAAATAAGATGAAAAACAAAATTGCAGAGTGGTGCAAAAATGAAACTGAACAAACCTAGCAAAGCTGAGTTCCTGCTTATCTGTTGTTTCACTATGCCAGCTACTTGGGAACTCTCAAAACTCTTCAAAGGTAAGCAAACTAAGTGCTCATACTCCATAACCTTATTGTTCTTTTTATTCATGTCTTTCATTTATGATTGAAATCCTTTTATTCTTCAATTTCTCTGCCAAAATCCCCCAATTCTTTAGCTTTTTGCTCTTAAAAAACTACTCAGTCTCTTGGTCATGTGAAGAAGTAAGTTTGCTAGAAGTGTCGGGTTCAGAAAGCCTCTCTTAAGTACAGTCCCATGCTTTTGTTTTTCTTAGTTAAGAAAGTTGGTTACACAAGACCTTGTGTCCATGAGCTGTCAGGCTTCTTATGTGATGGGGCAAGTTCGCAGCCATGGTTTCCTCCACTACACCCATAATTTCTTGCTACTAAGATAACAATTAGATTGCCAGGAGTAGAGGCTTGCAGACTCTCATGGATTATCCCCCAGTCTCCCTTTGACCCAGGGAGAACATTTTACCAATCCAAACTCAGTTTGGCCAGGAATCTTTGAGCAGAGCATACCCTCCTGCAGTGAGACAGTTGCAGGAGTAGCTTCCAGTCTACCATTCCAACTCAGAAGTCTCTGTGAATAAAACTTTTAGTGGGTTACTGGCCATACGGTAATACTACATTTTGAAGAAAATGCTGGGTTGGATCCAAATTTAGTCACAGTTATCGCTGACCCATTGAAATTAATAAGCCTTATGCTAGTCATTGCTGACTTAACTTCAACAGGTTTCAACAAGTGTATTAAATCTGAGGCCATTTTTGCACTAGACTGTTATAGTGCTATTATTCCACTTTTGACATCCTGTGGAATCCTGGGGGTTGCAGTTTGCAAACCCCAGGATTCCATCAGATGTTGAAAATGGAATAGTAGCACCATAGCTGTTAATCTGTAATCAGAGCTATGGTACAAATTTCCCTTTTTATTGATAAGAGGCTAGAGACTAGGTAGGAGAACACACAGAGTAAATGTTGCTGTTGGTTCCTGTATTTGTTGCAGCATTTCTTGTTTCTTTTTTTGTTGTTGTTGCATTTTTTTAAACAGATAACATTTGTGTTGTCGCAGATCATTCAATAGCAACTCCCAGCACAGGCAGAAAGATTTTATTTCAACCCAGAAGGATTCATATGATTCTATACTTTCAATTCAATCAGGTTCCTTGGACATTCTTCCTCTTTCTTGCTGGATAGGGGAGATGGGAGTTGACTACAGGTTCCTTTACAGAAGTATGGTAAGATTTTTGGAACACTTAACTGTTCCTCCTGTCTTTTTTTCAGAAGCATGCACATGCCAGTCTCCAGAACCACTACCTACAGCATACATTTGGACAAATACAATGAAAATGAGTGGGGGAGTGGGGGAGAAGGGAAGACTAATATTATGTATATCTCATAAAATTTTTATGTTAGTGAAAGTGGATGCAGATGCAAAATTTTACCTTTATTTTCTATTTTCTCCCATTAGATTTAGTAGAATTTCTATCAGGTACCTCTGTTAATCCAACATCTGGATTTCTCCTTATTTTTTTTTAATTGCCTATTTAAATACGTGCTTGGCAGATAACTACTATTTCTTTTACAAAGGCACTGCCAATTTAGCAACTCAAAATTTTATGTATGAAAAGTCCAAATTGTGAATGACATTCTCCCCACTCTGCTGGTCCATCATTAAACAGAAGTTGGTGCCTCTGTGTGTTGAACAGGAAGTTAGATATTCACATTTATTTGTCCAAATCTTGAATATTTAGGATAGATTTTCCAATAAGTAGTGAGCTGTGATAAACCTGGAACTAATTCTGAGTGCCTAGATTCACAGGGAAGAATGGAAGAGTGAGGAAAGGCAGAGATATTGACTCGTTCAATTTTAGAGCAACTGCTTATTCTCTACTTTATACCTAATTTTAGATGGAAATTATGTGCTGCCAGAACCTGTCTCTATAAAGTACATTGGTGTGTATGTTAAAAAGGGAGGTTTCAGTCTCAACTGTCAGATTTACTGCACTCTGTAATCTTTACTGACTTTACATGTGTACATTTTATTGTGTGCTTACTGTGAGTTTAGTGCTCATGAAAGGCCCTGCTATTGAAGCAATAGAGATTGAAGTTCTTTTCTGCTTGGTAAAAAGAGACATGATGAATAGCATTAAAGCCATTGCCTTCCTGCCTCTACCAAAACACTTCAATGCTGTTTTGAACAGAGATCTTCTTGGTACAGAAGAAACAGGTCCAGCTCCCAGGCTATTTAATTTCTTTGCTTGTCTTTAGTGACACAGCCATGGAGAAGTTTCATTTATGAGGATATATTTTGTTGTTTCCTTTGACTCCCAAACATTTTGTTCATAAATCACCACATCAGGAAAAAATTATGATAACTTTGGTATATTGCTTTTGGTCCTTTGGTTTCTACCAATCTTTTTTTCAGAAAAGAAATGATTGTCCAGAAGTTGGCTGCTGAACTTTGAAATGACAGTGGCTGGAATTCACAATCACATTTCCACATGACAGTGTTATAATGCTATTATTCCAATTTCAACATCCTATGGTATCCTGGGATTTGCAGTTCAGGGAGGGGCATTTAGAATTCTTCAGCCAGAGACCTCTTAGCCTGCAGTAAACTACAGAATTCCACAGGATGTTGAAAGTGGAATAATAGCACTATAAAAGTGTAGAGCGGAAATGGCCCTAGAGTTACACATTGATGACCGGTTCGTGTTCACTATCCCTACATATTCAATTGTGTAAGAATATGTAAGGATTGTAATACCAAGCAGCAGATGCTGCAAGTGATGGGGACCTGTTCTGTCTGTCATGATGCAGCAGACTAATGTTTCCACCCTCCTCCCACAATGATTTCTAGTGCCAGGAGGGATTGTGACGGGGATCTTGCTTCTGACCATAGCACCAGAGTTTGCTCATGGGAATGGGGAGGAAATGTTAGGAGAATAGATGGCTATCACTCACATTTGCAGCTGCCTGGTGAATCAGGATTGAGTGTAGGGGTGTTTGGTTAGGAGATGCAGCTTAGCTATGCAACTAAGACAATTATGTATGTAAATAATTGATCTACAATTTCAGTCAGCATTTGCTGCATTCAATCAATATAGAATGCTGGCATTTCCCAATTTGCCTTTTTAGTCACAGTTCACAGTAGGGGTGATCATAAGGCAGATCTGACTCCGCTAGAAGATCTTTGTATGATTTACAATAGATCAGCAAAGATTTCTAACTCTTAATAGTTTAAGAAAAGCAATAACAAAGTGACTCCCTTCCTTCCCAATTCATACTGTTGAAATTAATAAAACTAAGAGTGGCTGTCTTTGTGGAAGAACTATGAGCTCCATTCAGCCACTCACAACAAAAGCTCAGAATTCCCAAATATATGAGTAAAGACAAAGTAGATTCCAGAAGGCCAAAATCTGCCAGTATGTGGGCTGCAATGTTTATTCAGAAGTGGTGTAGATTTTTTTTTCCTGATCAGAAATATTTATACAACCAAAAGGATCACTCCTTTGTTGAATTCACGTAAGAGCAATTACTATCACATTAGTTTTCTTTTTCAGAAAAAAGTCAGCTTTCAAGTGTATTTCGAAATTGTTAGTATCATTCACAACCATTTACTATGTTGTAGGACAATGTGCACCAGAGATCCTCGTGGACACTTTAGTTTATTCTCTCTGACTTGTCCTTTGGTACACTGTTATGTGTACATGTAATTATATGCAACATGCCCTCTTCATATGTCTTTCCATTTGTCCATATCTGCTAAAATATATTGTATTGTCCTGTTCACTAATTCCTCTCCACTCTTAACAGGATTCTCTCCAGGATTACTATTTAGTTCCCCAAATATAGACAGCCTTATTTACATCTTACGTAAATTGTTTGTTCATCATGCACGTTATGTGGTGAGTCATGAATGGATTGACTGACATATACCCACATTCTGTTAATTTTTCCCTCAGAAGCAATCCTTTCAAAGTTATTTTAAAGAGAGGAAAGAGAAGGTTTGTTTTTCTTTGAATTTTCATAGATAATGCAGAAGAGCACAATCTACACTTTCTGTGCATTTGCTCACAATTTTTTTTACCACTTTTTCTCCTCACTGAGCTCCTAGGCCTTAATAGCTGCAGGAGATATAGATACTCATCAATTATGTCTTTCCTAGGAATTGGGTTTGGAATCCTTTGTGAGGCATCTAAAATTATCCAGCTCTACCTAGGCACTGAGAACCAACAGGGTATCCTGGTTTGAGTGTTGGACTTCACATTGGATCCTAGAGATCTGGGTTCTGGGCCATGGAAATCCACTGGGTGACCTCAGGCACATCACAAACTCTCAGGGCTGGAAAACCTCATGATAGTTTTGCCTTAGGGTGGCCATGACTGCTTGAAGGCAAGCAACAACAAAAACAACCTATGCACAGTATCATCATCATGTTCATATTTATTTGTACACTATTTTTACACGACAACATCATGCTCAAAGTAACATCAGCAAAAAGTTACATAATTCCAAACAACAACATTTCCAGATAATTCAATAACAATTAAACTCCAGATTTAAATAATCAAATATTACCCTAATATCTCATAGAATTAATCATACAATTAAAATTCAACAATCTACTAATAATTCACAATAAGATCTAATAAAAACAAAGATCAAAACAGCAAAATTAAATTAGTAGAGATTATTGAGGTATTGGAGGATAAGTGCTTTGTATACTCAAGAAACACTTTTTAAAACACTAAGTAATACTTGTAGTGGCATTTATAATAATTACAGTAACATAGTTAGATTATGGCTTTTCAGAGTAGCTTTCCTCTGAGGAGGTCATTGGTTTCTCTTTCTTAAAATGGACCTGAAATCTATCTCTTAGTGTTTGTCAAAGACTTCCCATCTTGTAACATTGCTTTATTTCTAAAGTAGTCACTGAACATTGCAATTCTATGTATTGCAATCCTATGTATACTCAGAAATATGTACCGTTGAGTCCAGTGAGGCTTATTCCTTTGTAAATAGCTATAAGATGCAGCCTGAAATACATAGTGACTTTGAAAGGGGACATTAACTCATAGTCCATTTTGTCTCCTGTTTTTCTCTCTTTCTCTCACACACTGTTTACTTTTTGTTCCAAATATAGACAAAAAGCTGCCAACCCCACAACAATGAAGACAAAAAGCAAATATCAAGAAACGATTCACATTTTTCTTTTCTTTCTCTGTGCTTTCCTCTCTCTCCCACCCATTGTAGACATATGCATAGGCACATAAGTACACACATGGATCTATGAACATGCATGCTCATGTGTTCATATACACCTGCACACACACACTGGCCCTTTCCACACCGGCCTATTAAAACGGTGCAGAGCGACCTCCAACAGAGGTCTTCTGCACCGTGGAGTGAACTGGGGTGGACCACTTTTCGTAGTTCCGCACCTCAGTCCCCTCTGGAGCGACCAGAACTGGTTGTGCAGCATGCTTGTTAAAAACCCACTTTTAAGAGGTTTTTAAAAAGTACGGAGCATGCGACCCCGTGTCGCTCTGTCGCTGCGCTCCGGTGCAGATTTGCAGGCGCACACTAGTGCATGCCTGCAGATCTGCTGGGGTGGGCTTTAGGCTGGCGAGCTTCTCTGGTTGGTGGAGAGCCTCCACCAACCAGAAGCCGCCATTTTTGGACGCCGGATCAGTGAGGAGCAACTAGCTCGCACTGCTCCTTGTCAGGACAGACCCAAACCAAAAAGCCGGTGAGTAGCGGCAGGAAGCGTTTCCCTCACCGCATGCGGAAAGGGCCATAGATATATACACACACTTACTTGGAGTAAGGAAAAGGCAGGGCTTATAAATCAGTAGATCTTCTGGTGTTCTAGCAGTGACAAGACCAGAAATGGAACCTTTTGAAGCTTGGTCCTCCATAGCCTTATCCAAAAATCACCTCAAGACATCCCTCTTTTGAAGATTCCCCTTACTCTTGAAGAGACCAGTTGCTTCTCAAGAGAAATTTCACTCCACTGTTGTTTGCTCCCTAGATTAGGTGCTAGCTGAGGTCTTCTATATAGTATATATGGTATATATTATATAATGTACATGTGTATAACACAGTTCTATGTTTGAAAGACTATCAAATGATTCATGTTCTGTTCCTGGCATATCCTAGGTCCCTGTCATACTATACAATTATAGCATTATGATTCCACGTTAACTGCCACAGTTCCCCTCTTTGGACTCCTTGGCTTGGCAGTATTGGAAGGGATTTGGGAGCAAATTCTCAGCCAGAATGCACTAGTACGTCACCAAACTACAAACCCTAGAATTCTGTAAGATGTAGCCATAGCAGTTCAAATAGACTCATAGTGATGTAATTGTACAATATGAAATGGTCCTTGATCCAGCAGAAAGAAATCCTATCTGGAACCTTGAAGAGTCATTGCTGGACTGTATCAAGCCACATGGACAAACAATCTGAGTTGGTATAGGTGAGAGTGGCAGAGGAATGTCTCAGTCTTGTATGCTGTGGTTGATTTTAATAATTTTATAATTTTGTAATATTGAATCAGCTGAATAGATCACCTGCCCAGATTATACCTTATTTGGTAAACTATCATTAGACAAATTAATAGCACAAACTATTCAGAAACGTAGCATAAAGAAACATGCTAAAAGGTGGGATGAAGGAATACAGTGTAATGAAAGGAAAAATTCTATAACACCCTTGAATCTTCACATGGCAGGACGCATTGAGACAACTTTGTGTTTTTAGTTCATAGAAATTTGAAATCAATCCATCAGTCAGTCAGGCAATCAGAACAGTAACCTGAAAAACAAAACAACCCCTCCCCAGCACATCTATTTAAGAATATGCTATTTAGTCTGTTGTGTTAGTATCATTGGATGGTTTGCAAACGCCCTTAGAATGCTGTGGTTAATAGGAAAAACAAAAACAGTGGCAACTTTCGTCATGTATCTTTGAAACACGTATGTTATAAGTCAGTGGGAAAAATGCATACAGTTACATACATAAAGAAAAAATGCATAACAAGTTTGTACATTAGGGAAAGCATGCAGCAAAATACACACATATTTCCATGCAAAAAAGCACACACAAAACAATCTTGCAAGCCCAAATGAAACAAGGGTGAGAGGGTAATCCATGAGAGATTCATAGGTATACATTGAGATTGAGATAGAGCTATTCATGTCCCCAGTTACGTAGAGCTTTGGGATATTAGATCTGCATTTTCTATCCCTAATGAGATGGAGGATGATATTAGAAGTGTAATTGAAGAGAGGAAACAACGTGTCTGCTTCCTAGGCAATTCCATCTAGGGCACAGTTAAAAATTTCTCACTTACTCTGAGTCAGGAAGAAGACCCTAACATTTATAATGTTCACTTGAGATGATAATTATTCTGATCTGGAATGCTATGTATAATAATTAAGTAGCCAGGCAGAACAAGGAATGTGTTACAATGAGATAACACTCTCCTTGGAAGAATCAGGAGGCATGAAGGGAAATGAGTGCTTCCAACAACCTGGGAAAATATGTTATCTTACCTCACCACATGCTTTGGGGATGTATTAAAGGTTTATACAAAATATTAGACACAGTATTCTGACTCATTCTAGAACATTAAGCATATGCTTAAATATTTTCAGCACTTGGGATGTACCAGTTGAGGCACTAGCCTTCAAAATATGGACACACCAATGGTTAATTTATAACTACAAGAAATACCAGTGGATACCAAACTTTCAAAGAATCATGATTTTAAAAAAGTGTCTACTTCCCTTTTATCCTGGAATGCAGGAATTGATCGTGTTATGGCTGCTACAATCAACATTATGCCCCTTAGCACAATGAAACCTGCAAACTTTTTTGTTCCGTTACAAAATGACAACCGGTACAGAGCAGCATAACAAAGGAAGTTAAATATCATGTCCATACAGAAAAAAGCCTATTCTTCCTCTTTCGAAAAATAGTGTCCTGGGCATCCAGCTTGACAGTCCAGTATGATAAGTTTGATGTAGAATTTTAAATATTATAGCAGTTTTTTCCCCACTTCAAACAGGACATTTTTACCCATTCAAAATTATTTGATTAGTTATGATTTTTTTTAAAAAACCTACACTAATTGTATTTTCTTAAACATTATAAGATAAAATAAACATGTATGTTCCTGGCTATGTTATTTATTTATTTGTATAAATGTATTTAGTTGCAGAAATAAATAGCTTTGATACTGATTTCCCATGAATCCTACCTCCAAAACTGTTAAGCTGTGTTTACTCTTCATCCCTCCATGTGTCTGTTTTCAAGCTTTGCTTTGCTGTTACAAGATGTTCACACACAAGAAAAGGTTGAAATCCTTTTATTTTCAAAACTGCAGTTCACAGAGCTTTTGAAATATCAAAGATGGTTCTTTTTATATCATATTTTACATTGTGTTCCTTTGTATATGTGCTTGTGTTCAAAGGATGAAGAAGCAGATTTCAACATTTATTTTTAACCTCTTTTGGCAGCCTGGTGTTCCAGTTATTCGGCTTTTCTCTTGACTGACAGGAAACATTTTCTAGTTCATCCCCCCCATCAAATAGCTCAGCACTTTACCCAGGAAAGTACTTTGTTGGTTAAAGAAGCCATATCACACAAAGATCTTTGTAAAGTTTGCTCCTTCTCCCAGCTAATAGCACAGCAAGAGGAAACATCAGACAGTAAAAGAAAACCTACCTTTAATCTGAGCAACTATTGGGAATCAAAGGAAATGGATTTAAACAAGCACAGTATTTGATTCCCCTAGGGGATCCCTTTTTTGTTCCATTTGATATAGCAAACAGGATAATCAAAGCAAGGCAAGCATACATTCAAAATGTGCAGCACTGCTTTCTCCTCCAGTAATGCCTCTGCAATATCAGTTTACTGCATATCATCATCATCATCATCATCATCATCATCATCATCATCAGGCAGCCACAGGGAAATAAATCACTGTATTTCTTTCCTAAAGAATAATCTACAGGGACTCAAGTCTGTTTGTCTCCTTAGCATTTCTGCTATTGAGCAAAATAGGTTAATTCAATGGAAAGTAGGCAAGTCACACAGCACATATCTTCTCAAGGAAAGGATCCTAGCTTTGCATATTTCTGTTAGATGAAAGGCCTGGCTCTGCTTCTTTTTCAGCACTAAGGTAGCTGAGTA
This sequence comes from Ctenosaura bakeri, assembly GCA_948474755.1. Taxonomy (NCBI): domain Eukaryota; kingdom Metazoa; phylum Chordata; class Lepidosauria; order Squamata; family Iguanidae; genus Ctenosaura; species Ctenosaura bakeri. The sequence continues at coordinate 254,573 of CAOLHI010002025.1, forward strand.
TGGATGCTGAAGAGCCATAGGGAGTGATGAAGTTCATCTGTTGGAGTGCTGTAAAGACAAGCATTGCATGTGAGAAAGGGGTTATTTGTTACAGCTTACATGAAAATATACATAGAATAGATCTATGTTAGATTCCATGATTAGCATGTATTTACTATACCTTTTCTCCAAAGGGTGAAATATGTCTGCTTGCACTTTATTTTCCTATCCTTTGTATTTTGCAAGTTTTTCTGTGTTTGGTTTTTGGAAAGTAAGCTTGAGCTTGATTTACAAATTTCATTGCTGTGACATATATCTCAGGGAATACACATTTTCCTTAAAGTCTGCTTTGATTTTAGGATAGTCAGTATGGCTTTGAAAAAGATTCTCTTTAGCCAGTCTGACTATAATGACAAGCACCCCCCGTGTTTCATTTCATGCAGTGGAATAAGCTGAAGAACATCCTAGCTTGATGGGGTAGAGGTGATATACATGAGTGTGAACTTTGGCAAGAGAGGAGAGATGAAACCATGCAAGCCTGAGTCCAGGCACAGTGAAGTAAAGCATAGGATGGACCCCAATATAACAAATTAGGTAGTATACTGAATTGTTCTGTGGGAAAACCCAGGCTAGAGAGTCATACAAGCAGGCTCAAATGTTACTTCAGCATCAAGCAAACACAGAACAAGCATTCTGCAGAGTTTTAATTCCACCTGGATGTCTAGCTCAGCCCACTGCTTACTGGTGGCTCCAGTTCTAGTGAAGCAGTGAATCCATTCAAGGTTTTGGCTAGCTTTAAGGGAGCTATCCTTAGTGCTGAATCTGTTTAGGATAAGGATCAAGCTCAGTGGAGACCTCTTTTAAATCCTGGGTGAAAACCTGGAGTTTATTCATCACACCACTAACATGGGAGCCAACAACTGCTATTAGATCCGACTGCAGTGGATTATGCTTCAATAGCCATTGAGTCCAGTGTAGAGGTGACTTTGGTTCTTCTGTGGACACTGAGCAACTTCAGGCCAGAGAGATTCTGAAAAATGGGTTCTTCTTTTGTTCTTGAGTTTCAGTAGAGATGTCTGAGAATCGTTCTTAGAACAATTCCAGTGCTTTCTCCAAATTTCCAGCTTTTTTTCACACACACATGCAAAAAGGAACTGGACTATTTTTGCTGCATCATGGCATTGATGCAGCAATCTAGAGGAGGAACTATGCCAAATATTTGAATCTCTGTTTTGGATTGTTACATTAGAAACAAAAATGCAGAATGTCAAGCAATGGTATTCCTGTAATTTGCCCTGTTTTGTGTACAAAGTGGCTTTCTTATTAAGGCCTTGTGCGAGATGAATAATGACTAGAGCTTAAAAATATCCTTGGTCAGTCTGTGTATAGCACATGGTACAAAGCAAAATCATGTGGCCTAGTTGCACTGATTATATGCATGCAGTTGGCATTCTGACAGTCCATCTCCGTGTGTGTGTACAGCTGCAGCAGAGGCAGGGAGAGCATGCTGTCTGGGAGAATAAGGAGGAGCCCTTCTATGAACTGGATCAGAGGGGAGGAGGCAAACTAATGAATCTGCCCTGGAGTCTAGAGCATCTTCAGGATTTTTCTCCCATACAAACTAGCCCTTTTTCTATGAGCATAAAATGTTAGGCTGGAACCCTTTCATCTGATGAGAAAGGTCTTTGTTTTTAATCTGATTTGATGGAACTACAGAAGTGAGATGATATTAATACAAAATTTCAAAACTTTATTATCATAAATACCTGTTCTCACTTCATCTTTATGTCCCTTGCTAATACTGCTTCATTGTCTACCCATGTGACCTGCCTGATAAATATTATACTTTCCCCAAACAAGTGCTCGAGATTATATAGGAACAAACCCATATCTGTGACTGCTTGACTGGAGTTCTTCTATATGATTTTATTGTTTGTGTCATAAATGTAGCTTCTAAAAGCTTCCTGAAACTTTTAATGTCTTTAGAAATAGTGTGTCCTTTCAAAGTAATATCTGCCATAAACCTTGGTTTATGGTGTTAATGTGTGTTATTCAAGTCAAGGGTTTTTAAAGAGTAGGGTTAAGGGGAGCAGGACAGTGTGTGATCTCAACTAATTCCACCCTGGTTTTGTCACGCTTTGGGATGGCTACATATGGAAGGCTTATTTTCAGCTCTGCATTACTGTGATTTCTCATTTTAATGACTCCTGTAAATCTTTAATGATCACCATTGCTGTCAAAAGGGCACAAAAAGCCACTCATCTGTCTTGATGCAACCCAACAAAATATGCTTGCAGATGTCAATTAAAAATAATGGTTCCAGTGATGGGTCATTTATAATTTTATTGGTGCATCATTGCCCTCCTTTCTTCCTTGGAACAGTATTACAATCTGACTCATATGAAATGTAATGTAAAGATAAAGCAGTTCTTAGAGAGAATAACACAACCCAAAAAATGAGGAAGGTGCTTCATAAGGGTGTCTTTGATCATTCAAATGGTTTCAAGTGATTGAGACCTTTAAAAGATTCTTCTTATTTTATATTTTGTTTGTTCCTTGTCAAGCAGAAGTATGCTTAATGAAAGAAACAAGATGTTTCCCCATTTATTTGAGCATTATTCCATCATGACTACTTATTCCCTGAGACCCTATCCTTTTGTATATGATTGTAGCTTGGAAAGACAGGAATGATATGCACAGCCTTATTCTTAAAGAGAGCAATATGTCTATTTCTTTAAGTGCTTTAGCTGAATGCATTTCTATGAGTCAGTGTCACATAGTTATTGAGGACTTTATCCTGTAAAAATTTCATTAGTAGGAGTAATAGCTAAGACTTGGAGTACTAAAGCAAGCACAAAGTTATTCTCAAGTGCGCTGACACTGTAAAAAAAGATGTTTTGGTCTTGTTTGCTGTTGAGCCCATAAATTGTTCTTGAGTGTCTGTTTGTGAAGACAAACCATATATAACATGGTTATGAAATCTTCTTTCCCTGAAACCATTAACATGGCTCTTTCTTCAGACATGCATCAGAATATGTCCTATATACACCCTCCTCTATCCTAGGTTTCCTCACATATGTTATGTGGCTTGTGAGTAATCAGGAAAATGATCTGTACAAAAGAGAAAAAAATATAGCACAAGGTTAAAAGGACATGATTTTCATCTTCCTTGGGTTGTGGAGAGTCAACTTTGTTTTGAATTCTCACTCTGTTGCCTGTGTTTGTTGGGCTGGTAGTCAAAACACCAAGATGGCGTAGTGGTTTGAGTGCTGGACTACTACCTTGGAGACCAGGTATTCCCCACTCAAACCATTTCCGCACTAGACTGTTATAGCGCTATGATTCCATTTTCAACATCCTATGGATTCCTGGAGTTTGCAGTTTCGGAGGGGCCACACTAACAGTCTAGTGTGGAAATGACCTCAGCCATAGAAACTCACTGGGTGACCATTGAGCATGTCTCACATTTTCAGCCACAGAAAACCCTGTGATAAGTTTGCCTTAGGGTGATTATAAGTCAAAAATAACTTGAGGGTACACAACAGCCACAGTCAAAGAGCAGGTGGGATTTGTATTCATCACACAACAATCCCCATTTTATAACTGGACAATAACTTCCAAGGCAAACAATCTCTTCTAGTCAAAAGTACTGGTATAATTTTAAGGTAGAAAATCAAAAAGATCCTTGCCATTAGCAATCAATAATACAGGGGAACTAAATCTGTCTTAAAGAAAACATACAGTAAGCAGTAACTGCTCCAGGGGCCCCCTCACACTACGTGATTGTAGTGCTATAATTCCACTTTAATTGCCATAGTAACACCACATGGAATCCTGGGATTTGTAGTTTAGGGAAAGATATTCAGAATTTTCAGCTAGAGAGTGCTAGCAACTCAATAGCTAATTGTGTAGTTGTTTACTTGCATTTTTTGTTCTGAAAAAATTGTGGCATTTTTTTGTTGTTGTTCATTAAGAATATTTTGATTTATTAACAATTTGGCCAGAGGGCTTTGTCCATGAGATTACAAATAATAGATTAAGAAACCATAAAATAGTGTTAAAATTACAGATTCATAGCTGTGTTGAGTTGGAAGAGAACTGAAGGACCATCTAATCACATCCTCTGAAAATACAGGATGTCCTTGATAAAGCATAACAGATGGCTATCCTGCTTCTGCTCAAAAATCTCCAATGAAAGATAGTCCACTATGGATTGCAATGGCTTGACAAACTTACATTTCACAACAACACAAGACATAAGCCTGAAGTTCTTGTACTGCGGTAGTACAGTGATGGCTAATTACCAATGGTTGGAAGGCTGCACTGGTCTCTGCATAAACTTTGGACCCCGCCCCCATTTTATTCCTGTATGCCCTCCACTTGCGTGCCCTCCATTTCCTACTCCTCCATAGTTAAGAATATATTAAACCTTCAGGTGAGGTTTGCTATAGCCAGTTTGCTGTGTTTAGAAGTATTAGTGGAGAGATGCAACCTCACAATATTTAGGCCTGCATATTATCTTTCGAAAGTTATCTATTTACGTCTTGTTTTGAACAAAATGCCCATACAGCCTTTAAAAGGTATGTGCAACTTCTTTCAAACATGGCATTATAACTGATAGCACTCCTTGAGACTTTGGCCCTTTTCACACCTTACCTTTTCACAGGGCTGGAGTGCAAGGCTCACGCAGGAAGACTTCATAGGAATGCTCTCGCATCCCTCCTGCTTGGGCTCCGCAGCTGCTTCCTGGTTGCGCAAGTGCCCCACCTCTTCCGTTCGCAGTGCAGCTTGGGAGGTCCCAGGCTGCACTGAGGAGAGAACGCATGACCGGCCCGGCTCCTGAGGCTCAGCACCCAAGGTAAGTGTGCATGGAGCCCCGGAGTGATGCGTGACCGCACAGCATTTTCGGCTTTGAGCCAAAAATGAAAAAATGTGCGCGCGGTCCGCGTCAGGCTCTTGAGTGTAGCACAAATGTGAGTGCGTCATGTGGACCACTCCTCACATTTACGTGACGCTCAAGGGGCCTTTTTGCTTCAAAAATGCCATGCAAAAAGGGAAGGGCACTATTGGGCATTTTAAAACAAAAAATTACCCCCTCCCCAAAAAATACAGTGGGGGTATAGGGACCTTTGCAGTTTGGTGAAAACAATTTTCTATATGGTACTTCACTCATCCTGAATGTAAGGAATAATGGCTTTTAGTTGCTTTTAAAAGTGTCCTTTAAATGACACTTTGAGGTACATTTTGGGAATTTTTAAAAGTCATATTTCAAGTTTTGTGTCATTGCTAAAGTATTTCCCTCTAAAAAAAAGTAACAGAAAGTGTTAATATAGGAAATATGGAAGAGTAACAAACAGGGCAACAAATAATGTAATGAGTTATTTTCCAACGTTGTAATGAATACACCCATGAATGACTTTTCAAATATTGTAATCAGTAATGGGAATTACTGCTCCATTTCTGAAGCGATTTCTTGTGCTATCAAACACCTTTTACTGGCAAGAATTTCTTCCTAATGTTTAGTCAATGTTATATATCCACAAAACTGTATACAGAAGTCATTAAATGGTGAAGATTAACATGCGTATTTTCACTATAATTTATAAATCAGAATAAATTTAGGGACCAGATTTCTCTGTAGAATTACAAAAATAAATAAATAAATAAATAAATAAATAAATAAATAAATAAATAAATAAATCTATCTGTAATTTGGTTTGTTGCCTTCAACTGTTATCTGTTCAAATTCATTATATCCAAAAATCAAGGCCAAATGTTCCTATGTTTTCCTAACATACAAGGTGAAGATAGCGACAAATTAGAAGTGTTGAAGCCAGTAGCTAAAAGAAGCTCCACTTCTATTACATCTTTCTCTCATTCAGTCACACGTACACACATGCAGTGAAAAGAACATGTTGTCTCTGCAAAGAACACTGTGGCACTGCCAAAAATGCTGTAGTATTGACAGCAGGCAACTCCCTATGTGTGTGCCACTTTCCTGTGCCCTTGAAAACCTCCACCCACCATTATCACCTGTCTGTACCTCACCATCTGACTCCAGTTACAAAGTTCTGTTGCAGAGCTACTGGGTGTTTTCATCTGAGCACATCACAGTTACATGGTTTTCCCAGAATACAAATTTGTTTTCCTAAAACTTTTTGTGTTTTAACCTTTGGAACTTAATCAGTGAGAATATTCTGCTTCTGACTGACAACAAAATCTAAAAAATGTGATTTTTCATTTAGGTAAAAAAAGAAAAGAGAAAATTAAAATTGGCCTAGGTGCTTTAAAATGCTTTTTTAAAAATCTATCTGATGTAGTGTTTTATTGGTTCTTTGACTGACCCAAAGAAGATGCAGCAATATGACAGTACTAATTTGAGTCTATTGGATTTTTGCTTTATGGTAATTTGGATTACATTGATTTTTCCTAGAATCTTAACAATTTTCTATAACACAGTCAGGGAAGTCAATTTTCAATTGACTCCACAGGCTCTAGGAATTGAGATTTGTTTCCTTTTCTCTCCCCATGAATACTAAAATTTCTTTCCTTATCATCTTGCTGGCATCCTTGTAATGCAGATCCCTCTTCTTCTCTCTGTTAAATATGTAATGATGCACTGAAATGTCAATAGCATCTTTCAATCTTCTATTGACTATGGGCTCTTGAATGACTGCTGTTTTAATTACCCTGTGACCACATTGGTTTTTTGATCACATTTTTGGAGAGTATTCTGTACTTTGAATCAAAATTGACACTCTTTAAAAGTTCATGGCATGATTGTATTCCAAGTTGAGTAGAATTTACATGTGGAGTACGCAAAACAAATAGATGGTCAAATATGACAGTGAAAAAGTAGGTGATTCCTATGTTTACATATGATATTTCTGAAATTCTGGGGTTTTATTTTATATTGTAGGAAAATTTTACACCAGAAACCTGAATTACTGGGATTTTCTCCAGCGTAAAAGCATTACTTTCATTATTTCTTGTAGTAGTCTTAATTTCCAGTAGACTGTGTCCATCTCTTCCGTATCACTTAAACCAAAATTAAGTCTAACCGGGAATCAAGGTAATAGTATTCAAAAAGATAACCAGGTTTGTTTTCACATAAAAAGACATAAAAGAAAACAGTAGCACATTTGAGGCTAACTAGGAAGAAAAAAATTTTGGCTTAAAATTTCATGGACTCAGTCCACTAAATCAGATGTAGATAATCTAACAAGAAAAAGCCATTTGAAATCTTTGGTACAATTTTGTTTTGGAGTATAAAAAGAATATAAAAAAAAAATACTTACACATTTTCTCATCTTTGATGGGAGAGAATGCCTTGAAATACTGAGATACCCAAATGAAAAACATTGTCAATCAAAATGAAATTTTGAGCATTCTGTGAAAATTTTATTTGTTAAACCGCATTTTTGCACAAAGCATTGACTTTTGCACCAAAAATAGTTTAGCACAAAAAATGTTTGGGGGGGTTGCTCATGCACAAATAAAAATGTTAATGTGGTCTACTCCATGTAAGTTTATACGTAGTAAGGTAGCACAGATGGTATGTAGCCCTCCTAGTGAATTGTATAGATGCATACCACAGCACTAACAAGAGTGCCCCAATGCACATCCACACTTGCTAGCTAGTGTCCTGATGTACATGAGTCCTGTTGTGCCTCAGTCCTGCTGTACATTAGTCACTTTGCTGGCTCCCTTACATAATAACTTCATGGCAGCTCCTTGCTGAATATGGACATTGCAAAACTACTCAGTTCTATTTCCCGTAAAGTCAAGTTCATTTAGGTAGGATGAAGTCCCAGGCTGAATTCCCGCCCACTTCTTTTCAGCATCTCCAGATAAGGCTAGAAAACAAACCAGTGTGAAACCCTGGAGAAAATCTGTATCATCAAAACTGGGCTAAATGAGCAATGGTATATATAAAAAAGTTCAATATAATCCTATCACTGCTATTGCTTCTATCACTTCCAACCTGTGCTTCCAGTTGGCCTTGAAACTTATAATATGTGATGTGACTTCCTAATTCTTCCATCTCACCCAAAGTTTATATCACAAGGGCATCCAAGTGACTCATCTTGATGAATGCCTTGTAATCATGGAGTTCACAGTGCTTGATATTTTGTCAATGTACAAGGAGGAGCATCTTTGAGATACATTTTTTTTTTAAAAGTGTCTTGCAGTTTCAAGACTGCAAGACTATAGATGGAATGTTTTTGTGGTTTTTAAAGTTAGGTTTATTAATTAATTTTAATTAATTATTCTTATACTTTTCTTGTAACATTTTATAAATTTTACTTTACTGTTTATGTTTGTACTGTTGTTATATAAAAAGCAGTAGGAGTTAGTTAGAATATTTTTTCCTGAGTTAGGAATGGAAAGAATACTCTCTATTATTCATTTCCCAAAAAAAGGGTTTCTGTCAGTTAGGAAAGCCTAATGGAGGAGAAAGACTTTCAAAACCTCTTCTTAACACATCCAAACACTGTTTCCTGTGTTTTTAAACCATGATAGACCTTTTGCAAGCACATTATTAATATTCTATATTTTCTACATAGAAAATATGGTTTAAAAAACTTGTGTCTTTCTGGAAAGAAAAATCCCACAGAACACTTCCAGAGGCTTGAATAGGATGAAAATAACTGTGCAGAAATGTCCATTTCCTATTGCCTTGTTCCCCAATTTTGGGAATTTGTTTAAAAAAAGTTAATCATCATTATAATCATCTCCTTCCATCTCCCAAACCCATCGTTTAAGCTGCTGCAGTTCCCTTTGCATGTGGCAATTTTCTGGCTGGTAAAGAGAGAGAAAGGAGTGGCAGAGCTTTATTCAGCTATGTCCTTATAGCTGGACACACAACAATAGGCATCCTCCAGGACCTCTGTGAAAAGAAGACTTGTTGCAGCTCTGTGCAGAATTTTACATCTTCCAGTCTAGACCTTGGCCATTAACTGGTTTTTCCACATCCTGAGAGAATGCTGTACTCTCAAACCATGACCTATAATGGTTCTGCAGCTGAATAATCTGCAGGAAAAAAAAGAAAAAGGCAGGGGATAAGTTGTCTTTCCCCCAAGAGGTTTCCTACATTGATCACTTTTAAAATGTAAGTTGTGATGTACAGTAATATGATTAGATGCAATATACTGGCATTAAGACAAAAAGTACATTAGGAAAGTTTGCTCAAATCTATTTGAGAAGCTGCCACATATTTCAATTTTTATGTCATTTCACTATAAAGAGGAATATGAGAGCAATCAGGCTTCTATTGCTTTTTGTTGTTGTTCATGTATCCCATGAACTGATTTTGTTGGCACTATGTTCAGATGTGGTTATTGTTGAGAGTTGTTTTGTGAATATATGTGAAAACACTCATTTCCAATATTTCAGAAAAACTGAACCTGATGTCTATTAGTTAACAACAGTATCATTGTGTGACATCACTCAGAACTAATTAGGACAGATGGCAAAGTGTGGCATGACAGACCTTTTGCAAGCAAATTGTTAATATTACATTTTCATTGAATGTTTACATCTTCAAAAAAATGGAACTGCTAATTCAACATAATACTTTTAATATAGATTATTGATGCCTTCTGTGCATGTAGAAATATAGTTAAATATAAAGGCTTACGTTTGAAAAACGTCACAAAGTAAATAAAACCCATCCATTCTATATTACATTCAATACTATCAGTGTTTGTAACATGGAGAGAGAAATCATGTTTCACGCCTCATTTAATTTTGCTTGCATTTCACTTTGAGTAGAAATTCTTTTTTACACTGCCCTCTTTGAGCTGAAATCTGAAGAGAAATTAAGGGCTGAAATTTTGAGGGAAGGAGAAACTCAAATAGGGATCAGGATAGGAATCCATCCAGTCTCATTTTGTTACTCATGGGGATAGATTAGCAGCATACGGACATGTATGAATGTTGTTATTGTTGTGTGCCTTCAAGTCTTTTCCAACTTAAAGCAAACCTAAGCCAACCCTATCATGAGGTTTTCTCGGCAAGATTTGTTCTGGGGGGGGGTTGGCTTTACTTCCTTCTAAGGCTGAGAGAGCATGACTTGCATGAGTTCACCCAGAAGGTTTCAATGGCTGAGTAGAGATTTGAACTCTGGACTCCAGAGTCATGGTTCAATGCTCAGACCACTACACCATACTAGTATGAATGTGCTATCTGCTAGTTCCACCCCCATTTATTTTATGAATCTAGCTTTGAGTTACTTATGTCTCTGTATGTGCATTTATCTGCATTTTGATTTAATTTTTTGTATGCCACTTGTAGTCCTAATTTTTGGAAAGAGGCAGAATATTCATGAAGGAGGAACAGGAGGAGATAGAGGAGTAAGAAGAAGAGGAAAAACAACAGCTCTGAGATCCATTCCAAATGACGTGACTAAATGTTTGACTGAGGTCACCAAAGAGAGAATCAGAAAAGCACAGTTTAAAGAATGACACTTTGAAACATGATTCAGTGGTAATTCACTGATTCCTACATGCTTGTATAGAATCCAGATCATTACTGGTCCAGAATTCCAGTCAGTAACATTTGGTAGACTATAAAACTGACATGATAATTGGGGGGGGGGTTCCTGTTATAGCCAATGGTGTCATTTTGCTAGTGAAAGGTTTTTAGTGCTTGAGGAAACCTTGTCTTCAGCATTATTGCATGCATTATTCTTCCAGTTTTGCAAGGTACTGCACTGCCTATTTTCAAGGTCTTGAACAACTCATTATGGATTTTTTTTCATCCAGAGTTGCTTATGCCTTCTTTTTTGTGCACGACCATTACACCAGGGCTGGGGAAATATTCAGCCCTCTGGATAATGTTGGATTGTAGCTTTCTTACCTTGCCTATGCTGGCTAGGGCTAATGGGAATTGCAGTTCAACAACACTGGGAATGCCACATGTTCTCCACTCTGTATCACAGGAACAATTGCAATGGTTGTAATTTTTTGCTAGCCTAACATTTGTTATAAACAAATTTGTTATAAACAAATGTTATTTTTTTATTACTATCCACAGTCGTATTGTATTACCTTTTGTGGTCATTTATAAAATTCTAGGTGAAAGTTCCATTTTTTTAAAAAGAGACAAAACTAAAGGGAGCTAGAGATTTGTACAATGAGGAAATTAAGATCAAATCCAACGATAGGTTATACTGCTATACAGGCATATGCTATAATGAAATATAATTGAAGTGTTATCCAATAATAATAGCAACACTATCAGGTTCTAAAGTGATGTGTTTGGATTGATGCTCCCCATACAACCATCCTTTGGCTAATCCACTTTGAGGCAAAATCCCTTCTTTCCTTCACTGATCATTGAGGATGATGGTAACTCCATGGACAATGTTCCCCTTTTGTTTTTGTTTTTAATTTATCTAAAATTGAGGGAAAAGTTCGATATAAACAAATATCATCATCATCATCATCATCATCATCATCTATAGGAGTATGGTGTCTAGAGCAAGGGAGGTAATGGTACCACTCTATTCTGCTTTGGTTAGACCTCATTTGGAATACTGGCACCTCAATTCATGAAGAATATCGACAGAGGAGGGTGACCAAATTAGTGAAGGGTCTGGAAGACATGCCCTATGAGGAGTGGCTTAGGGAACTGGATATGTTTAGTCTGCAGAAGAAAAGGTTAAGAGGGGACATGATGGCCATGTTTAAATATTTGAAGGGATGTCATGCCGAGGAGGGAGTGGGCTTGTTTTCTGCTCCTCCAGATACTAGGACAAGGATCAATAGATTCAAGCTGTAGGAAAGGAGATTCCACCTGAACCTCAAGAAGAACTTCTTGATGGTCAGAGCTATCCGGCAGTGGAATATGCTGCCTCGGAGTGTGATGGAGTCTCCTTTTTAAGGTTTTTAAGCAGAAGCTAGATTGGCATCTGTTGAGAGTGCTTTGATGTGTGTTCCTGCATGGCAGGTGGTTGGACTGGATGGCCCCTGTGGTCTCTTCTAACTCTTTGATTCTATGATCATCATCATCTCTAGGGTATCATGTTATCAATGCTCACTAAATGGACAGGATAGTAGCCTGCAACCTGACAAGATAAATTATCTCTCAAGAATGCATTTAAGTTGAAGTTGAAGAAGGCAAGACTTCATTAGAAATGTTCCATGGTGTTTATCTCACATTGCACTGAGAGTTTAAAACTCCCCAACGGAAGAGGTTCCATTAATTCCAGATATTTCATTGGTCAACTGATCAGTTCCATTACTGCATTATTCTCCCAGTGGCAAAGCAAACGAGTTGTCTCCCATCCTGACCATATCACCCTTCTTTGTCTAGAGACAGGAAGTTTCTTGAGCGCTTTCTTCTGATCAGCCACATTCTGATTTTTTGACTATCTTTCTTTCATCCCTCTTACTTTTATTCAAGTTGCCTTTAGCTTAAAACGTAGCACAACAGTTGAGAAGAAATATAGCTTAGGTCTGCTGAGTAGTTCTCTTCCATCCCATATGAATGAATGAATGATTTATTTTGAAGTTGATAGCTGTACCAGTGTCCAATATAAAATCAGGCTCAACATAAAACTTGCCTCATGTAATTCACAGTAGTCACAACTTTACATTTAATAAAGCATGCTAAGTAGAAGGAAATACAGGCATACAAAGCTATAAACTGAATAGTGAGGCAGAGAAAAAAAGAGATTATAGACTTAAAGAATTTTTTAAATAACTGAATGCAGGAGAAAGAGATGTTGACACATATCCCCATCCTTATTATAATGCTGCCTTTATAGCCAGATGCTCCAAACAATTCATGCCAACATCTTCTGAAGTTTCAGAATAACTCAAAGGAAGGCAATGACAACCCTCCCCCCAAATAAATCTTGGCAAGAAAACCCTTAGATATGTTTGCTTTAGGATCACCATAAGCCCAAAATGACTTGAAGGCACAAAATCACCACTAACACCACCATGTTCTATAACAATTTCACTGATTGTTATAGAACTGGCATTGCACCCCATATACTGCACACAATTTACAATATTCATCCCTCATGCAGAAAGCAGAGTTGTGAAAATCAAGCAATAAATTGTCTGGAGAGCTATCCCTGTCTTTAGTCAGAGTGAGGTAATTCCCTTGGATAGCAGATGCTGAAGACCAGCTGCAGCAGTCTTCCAGCCATTCCTCCTGAACTTCCTAGCTGTTCTCTTCTTTTATAGAGAGAGAGAGGTATATTTCAGCTTCTAATTTACCTGGCTTGTCCACATGTGATGTAGAGGGGAAGCAATTTTTTGTCCTCCACCTTGGAGGACACTAGCCACTTTGCAAAAAACCCCAAAACAGATCCTGCAATGTACATTGCTGTTATAATATATGGGTGGGTGAGAATTTCATTTTACTTCATTTTTTAAAAAGAATTTTTCAACATTCAAAGATGTATTCTTATGTGACATGGAAGGGGTTCAAGATTTAAAAAAAATACAAAAAGTGAGAGAAACCAGTATGGTGGGATTCATCAATCCAGACTTGTGTGCTTGGATCTAAAAAGTCTGAGGCTGAATTGCTATATGTGCACATCATGACTTTGTTGCTGAAAAATGGTTGTCATCTCTTCCGCCTCACCTCTTCTCACAATGACACCTGATCTTTAGGCATCTGTATGTCGCACAAGATACAACATGGCCTTCTCCATGTTAGGAATAGATGTGCCACTTCTTTATTTCAGAGAGAGAAAGAATTTGATGTACTTTTTTTAAAAAAAAATCTGGAACCAGAAGAAAGCAAAATTGACAATTTTCCCCATCCCTGTTGTAGTGCTGCTCTTCCAGTCCATTTATGCCACCATCTTTTCTACATTTTCTATGTGGTTCCAACTTCCATAATAATCTTGCTGTATGGAACACATGGGGTAGTGCACCCAGTGTGCTGCACGTAGCTGTCTATGTTTGTCCCTCACAGAGAAAGCTAACTTTTAAAAAAATCAAGCAATAAATTGTTAAGAGAGCTCTAGAGGCTTAAAATCACACTTATATTGACTCTTATCCAGCAAAACACTTAAGCAAATGCTGGAATATATATGCTCTTGAGTGCTACCATTGATTTCTGCAATGCCATTCATGTCCTGAAAGTTAAACATGTGTCTTTAAATGCCTTGCTGGCTCATGGACAGCAGTCAAAGAGGGCAGTGTATCTATCACTGCTCCAGTGCAAATGCTATTTTGTTCAGCAGGCCCTGTGTAAAAGCAGCTATAAGTGGATTGATCTCAAATTAGATTAGATTACAGGATAGCTCTTATAGTTGGCTAGTTCAGTTCATCTTTGCAATAAAGAGAAGCTGGGGGGCAAACCACCTGACCTTCTGCATAAACCTAGATGTGAGTTGAGTACATCTGAATTCATGTCAATCACAAAGTGTTGGGGTCTTTTGGTGGCAATGTCATTCACTCAGCTCACCTGTCATTGTGCACAATGAGATTACTAAATGCTTTTACTCACCTCATTGCACTCTGATGGGGAAACTGAGAAAGACACTGATCAATCAGATGGTCATTGTTTCACAACACAGCCAACATGTATACCACTCTGGAGTTATACAAGGACCATTTCATATGACCCTGAGAGTACATTAAAATATAGCAGGAGCAGGGAAGTGAACCAAGTTGGAACTTCTGAGGAAGTGGCTGTGTTGTTTCTTCACCAGAAACTTGAGTGTTGTCTTTTCCACTGAAAGCGGATTCTTCACCATGCTACTTTACAGAGTTTTGACAGCTGCTAAGTACTGTTGTTGAGGAATTTGATCATTCCACATTCTGATATAAACTAACTGATCTGCACCTCACAGGCAAACATCCAAATAGGTCTTAGCCAGCTTTCACACTTCCTCAATGTTCTGACAGAGTTCTCAGCTATCCAAATGTATCACAGTGTGTTTAAAATGTGTATTCTAAGAAAAAATGTATTTGCATATTTTGACAAAGAAAAGTTTTCAAATGTATATATTTGGTTCTGGATTTTTTAAAACAAAAAGAGACTTGACCATGGAATAGACTTGTGGTCGAATGCATGTGACAGTGACAAGATAGAGTAACATATCTACTCTATTCAAAGTGTCATGGCTTTATGATCCATGGTCCCATGGAATATATATCTATGAAACTGGATTATCTTTTAGGTGCAAAGAGAGAGGTGACTTTTGCAAATTATTACCTTTCTGAAGCACTCTTTGCCCTTGAAACACTGCTCTTGAGAAATTGGTAACTTCCAGAACAGTGTGTAAAGTGATACTCAGGACTAGACAATGTAGAATTTGTGAATGTCATTGGCCCATGAAACATGTCTGGAACCTGGTTCCCTGTGGCAAGAGAAGGAACTGTACTCTTCATGGAGGGCCAGGTCTGTATCCAGTGCAAAGATTGCTATGTCATTTGCTTGGGAGGCTGCTGTTGCAGTCATGTCCTGATTGTGAGCGACTTTCTATGGGCAACTGACCGGCTGATGTACAAACAGAATGGTATCTCCATACCATCCTGTATACAAGCACTCTTACCTGATCGTAGGTGTTAAGGCTGATTAATATTTCAATGGAAGACCATCAAGCAACAACATGGATCTCCACGAAAGACTTGGAAGGAATTCTGCTTGAATCCCCAGAGGGCTCCTGTCAGATTGTCATTGCTGATAACACTAGCCTTGATAGACCAATGGTCTGACTCAGTATAAGTAGTTTCCTATGTTTCTATGAGTATAGGAACCTAATTCTGATCTATCTTGGCTTTTATGTTCTTGCATTTCGTTTTCTGTTCTCTCTCTCTCTCTCTCTTTCTCTCTCTTTCTCACACACAGAAAGAGACAGAGAGATTTACAGCGGAATCCTTTGGATATTTACTCAGAGATAATTTGCTCTTTCCTTGGAAGAAGAGGGTGAGAAAATATCGGGGAGTGATGGATAAAGAAGTAAGAAAGACAATTGAATTGCATTCAGTTCTGTACCTCTCGTTTCTAGAAGGATATAGACAAGTTAGAGCAAGTTTACAGAAGGGCAACAAGAATAATAAAAGGTATGGAGAAGAAAACATAGGAGGAAAAGTTGAAGGAGCTGGACATATTCGGTCTGGTGAAGAGAGTACTGGGGGTGAAATGATTGTTCTCTTTAAAAACACTAAGGGCTGTCACAAAGAGGAGGCTACAGCACTGTGCTCTGCTGCCCTGAAGGGTAGGAGCAGATCAAATGGTCTGAAATTAGAGAAAGGTAGATTTTGATTGAACATTAGAAGGAACTTCTTGACAGTATGAGTGGTTTGGTAGTGGAACCAATTGCCTTAGAAAGATGGTGAAGTCTCCTTCTCTGGATGTCTTCAAAAAGAAGCTGGACAGCTATCTGCTGGGAATGTTATAGCTAGAGATCCTGTACTAAACAGGGGGTTAGACTAGATGACCTATGCAGCCAACTCTATGATTTTATGATTCTGTGACTCTTATTCTTGACAAGCTGTTTTCTCTTGTTTTGGAGCAGACCATTTCACAAATGCTTGGATTTATTCAAAGGAAAAAATGGTATCTTACATAAACAAGTGTAGCTAAAGTTAAAAAGAAAATATATGGTTCAGCCTGAAAGACATCAAAGTATACAAACTCAATATTAGGGATGGGATGAATCCAGAATTTTCTGAATCCAAATCCAGATCCGAATCCCTGGAAAGTTCTGGGAATCCACGAATCTCACAAATCTCAAATCTTTTGCATCCTTTTTTTTTTAAAAAAGTGTTTAAGAAGCAAGGGAAAGAAGAATAATCTTGGGCAAGACACACTCTTCAGCCTTAGTAAAAGCCTAGGCAAAGGCAAACCTCCCTCTGAAGAAATCTGGCTGGGACAATTGTCATAGTTTTGCCTCAGGATCTTCCCAGATTGAAAATAACATAAATGCCCTTTCTACACAAGCAGGAAAATGTGAATTAATCCCACATTTTCCTGCCTGTGTAAACAGGGCCACATATTACAGTACAGAGATAATCCAGGTCAAAACTAGCTTTTCTTTGCATAGCTCCTCTTGGCATCCTGGGGTTTGTAGTTTGATGATGTGACAGCACACTTTGGCAGAGAAGGCTGTGACACCTTGTACAACTACAAACCCTAGAATTGTATCTGAAAGAGCTTTACAAGGGAGTGATGCAAAGAAATGTTCAGCTGTCCTTGAAATCTCAAGAAGACTGTACCTTCCAGTCAAGTCCCTAGTCCTGCAACAAGGAATGCACTTAAAACACACACACAAACAAACAGCCTCTAGTCCAATCTCAGTTCTGCACCCTGCAGTCTCAAGAGCCAAGTCTCAAGTCCTACAACAAAGAAAGCACTTTAAAACACACACACACACACACATACACACATACACAGAAACAAACCTCTAGTCCAGTTATTCCTCTACCCTCAAGTCCTGCAAGGGACACTCAAGTCAAATTTCTAAGCCTGTCTCAACAGTTCCCAATTCCTACTCTCTAGTCTCAAATAAAAAAAATAATACAGATTAATGCATGTTCAATAAATGATTCTGAAGGCAGCTACCTTTCACCTTGTTTGTTGTAGGCAACACACATTCCTCCTATAGAATCAGCTAGAGTAGAATCCCATTCTTTCCCAACTCAGGTTTTTTGGCATTCATTGTTTACCACAGACATGCTACTGCAACACAAGACCAAAAGTCTGTGTTTCTCCAGCTCTCCTTTGCAACCCTTCCAATGGCAATGCTGCTAGACAGAGGAAAAAGAGGAAAAGGGGTTGAGAAGCATAAAAAGATTTTCTAAAAGGGAGCTTCAAAATATTAACTGAAATATTCATGTATTCAGGACACAGAAACTAAGAGAGGAAGTGGCATCATGACAATCTTAGTCCCAGAACTGACCAAAAAAGGCTGGTGAAGGGGAAAGTATGGCTAGCATGGCTTTCATGGAACCCCTGAACCCCTTTTTGCAGTCTTTGGAGCACTCTGGGACATTCCCACAAGCTCCTAGACCTCCACACAAACTCAGTTTTGCTCCTCTGTCACTTACCTCCCAATCCCTATTCCAAAATTACCTTGCAGAGGGAGGCAGCAGCAAGGAGAGACAGCATTAGGGGCACAGGCAACAGGAGGGAGAAATGGCAGCCTGTGCCATTTCCCCACGTTGGGTGAGGAGCGGGATCCTGTCTTGGTCCCGAGTTTTCAGGCATCCTGGTCTCCCAGGTTTTCAGGCATCCCGGTCTCCAACAAACTGTTTGAGTGGCGGATTCAAAAGATTCCATTTGCCTATTTTAGCACAGGAATTTGGATTCCTGAATCTCAAATCCCTGCCAAAGATTCAAGAATTCTAGGATTTGAGGATTCGGTTGGCCCATCGCTACTCAATATTTTCTTTTTACTTACTGTAAAGGAATTGATCCCTGCATTCCTGTGTGAACTCCTTAATTGGATGGGACAGGGCTTCAGTGTTATAGCCTATCCCTGTGATAGAATAACCCTTTATTGCCCTCCAACCCCCTAATAGCATCAGTGGCTGAGTGTCTTTCTTCTTGCGATTTAGACCACTCTAAACTCTGCCCTTTTATAAAATGGTGGGTGGGAAATGTTTCAGAACTAATCTGAAACATTTGTCCATCGCCCAGCACTCTGACCACTATCATGCTGAGATATCAAGGGCAACTTCCTTCATTGGTTTGTTTACAACTAAACATGCTGATACTGAATTTGCTTTGTTGCAATGACATAACTTTTATGTGTCACCTCAGATGCCATATTTGTCTCTGATAGTGGCTGTTTTCCGTTTTCACTAGTCATCCCACTTATATTATATGCATGTAAGTGATCAAACATTGCTCATAGAACCGTAAAATGTGTTTGCCTATAATCTTATTCCAAATATCATATACTCTTTTACCTTCTTCTCATAATGCAATCCATCCAAATTATGCAAGCAGCTTTTCTTACATGGTCTTTTGTTTCTTGGTATAAGATGACAACTAGTGTAGTGGCTTGACTGTTGGATTAGGACACTGAGAGCCCAGGGTATGAATCCCCACTCAACCATGGAAATCTACTGGATTACCCTGGCCAAGTCACACTCCCTCAGCTTCAGAGGAGGGCAATGGCAAACTCACTCTGAGCAAAGTCTGTCAAGAAATCCCTGTGATGGGGTCATCATAAGTCAGAAATGACTTGAAGGGACATTTCAACAATAAGGTGGATACCATAACCATAGCTATCCATAAGACCAACCGATTGCCATAGTGTTTTCATTTTGTATGGCAAAGCCTTACCCTGGTCCTGGACATTTGAAAGACCTTATGTTTTAATATACCACTATTAAAGACATGGGAACATGGCCCAAGGAACTTTGAATAGCTAATAGAATGCACAACACAGCAAGATTAAACTAGGACATTAGGCCTTAGTGACACAAATATGACTTAAACATATGGTTCCAGCCATTGACCAGGCATTTCATTTGAATTATTCTTTAGAATGCTGTTCTCCAAACGTGAATCCAATTACCAGTTGAAGTCAGGCAACTGAATGGCTATTGGAGAAACAGTCTAATGGATGAGAAGGAGTAAAAAGGGGGGTGGTATGATTTGTGTGGATATCAGGAAGAGAAGGTCAACTGTAATAGAACAAGTTAGTTCAAAAATGGAGTGAATGTAGGTTGCCTTCTCTTTTGCTTTTCACAATTCTGTCAAAAGATCTACAGTTTTCATTGCAAAACAACAACACCTTACTGACAGGTGAATCAACAAAGGGAGAAATCCTTTTGATTATACATTGATTAAAGCTACTCTGCAGGCAGGCAATTAACACTTAGAAAACTGATAAGCTGATGAGCATTCAAATATAGGACAACAGGAAACCAAGAACAGGTCCAATAATACCTACATGGATGGGGCAGATTGATGTAGATCAGCTTTTAAAATTTGTATCAGAGACTGAATAAAGACAGTGTGTTTTGTTAATTAGTTTACTGCAATCTGAATGCACAGTGGTTTGCTAATCTAGAGGGAAGAAGAATGCAACTAAGTCTTTGATTAAGAACAATTTTATGAGGGTGTTCAGTGCTGGGAATAAACACTTATGGTGAAATTCATTATGAAATTGAGTCATCCATTACATTGATCAATTAGCCTGACTGTATAAAAATCCATCCATCCATCCCTCCATCCAATAAACAAATAAATAAATTTGCATTTCATGCTGAAATGGAGGTTTGTGAATGAAATTAAGAAGAGATGCCCAGAAATGTCTGATTACCTTTTTAAATCTCTTTGCCATGAATGCTGGCTCCACATTTGTGCTGCAGAAAACATCATCTTGCAGTCCTATGGGAGCCTTCTGGCTTACAAGTGGTATTCTGTTTTTCTATTTGCATAGTAAAAAAGAAAAAAAGCCCACCTTATGTCAGTCAAAGACATATCTTGCTAATATAAGAAATGTCCAATGAGAGCTACATCTTGTAAAAGTCTTGGAATTTTGAATTCAAGCTTCTTATATTTACATATACATGGCCACTTTTATCCAATATATTACATGGGACTTGGAATTTACCACAGTTATGAATCTGTAACCCAGAGTTATGCATTCATAACAAATTCATATTCATTGTAATCCTGACTTACTGGGCAGCAGCGTCTGCATGTGACAGTGATCTGTTTTCCTTTCAGTTGGGATGTAGCAGACTGATGTTCTCATTTCCTTTCCTCCAGTGATCTCTAATGTGAGAAGGAATTGCAATGGGGATTCTGCTTCTGGCTATTTCTTGAGAGAGGGGGTGGGAATATCAATCTGCTGTTTCCTGATCAACACAGAACAGATCCCCATTGCTTGAAATGGCTGCTGCCTGGTAAGTCATTCCGGGGCGGGGAGGTCTGGGAGACAATACTTAGCTAGATCGCTAAGGTCGTTGTATATCTAAGCACCTGATCTAGAATACTGGCCATCTATCTTTAAAAAAAAATGAAAGAAAAATCATTCAGTTAATTTTTGTATCAAGACAGTGTTTTCTTCCACTTTGTATGTCCATAGCAATCAGCAGTGTGCCATTTTAAGTACCATAAATGAATCTTTGTTAAATGGCATGGTATAGCAATTACAGAAATTTGCACAAACCAGCATTCAATTCACCTGGAATTCCTGCAGCAGCCCTATTAGAATTTTCTTAGTTTCCATCATTTATATGATCATTCCATTGCATAAGTATATAACTGACCAAAAAAAAAAAAGGGTTAATCTGCACATACAAGAGTAAACCATTTTTCCTCTTCTCCTTTTATGGGATGTAACTCAGATTTTATGACTTTATGCTGATTAAGTTCTTAATGTTGTCCAGTGAACAGGCTTCTGAGCCTGAGTTTCCTGCAGTGGCAGACTGGTAAATTGTGGAGTACAGGCATCATCAAGAGAGTCTCCATAACCACTCACCCTGCAGCATCACCCCAAAATACAGGTAGTTGTGTTGATCCATGTCAACCACCCTGTTCTATCAATTTTCATTTCCATCAGGAGCATGCCTTTAATAAGTAAATATGTCCTATTCAACATATGTCCTATTCGAGTCCAGGCTACTTCCATATATTTAACATTACAACAGGAATAGCTCATAACAACAGCTTCCTCTCTCCAGGTAAGAAGCTGAAGACTCTTGAAGCTGAAGGTGATTGAGGACTAACAAGGAGTCTTTGTTTTGCCTATTTTTGTGGTAAGATAAGTACAAAAGTCTTAATTTGCCTCTACTATCTCATATTAGACATACCATCCAGCAGAGTTATTCCAAATGTCAAGGAGTCTCTTTGGGATCAATCTCAGAGCAACTTGAAGTATAACCCTCAGTTACTGATTGTACTAATTTGCTGAACACTTCAAGGTGAAAGTTAGTCATACTTACCCAGAACTTGATAGCAGAGTTATCACAGTGATTGGGTGATTGCCCAGTTCTTGATATGGTCCTGTTTCTTGGGATCAGCTTAAGCTGCTGTGTCCTGATGACATTGACAATACACTTGAACCAATCTGTCCGAGCACAAGTAAACTTGACCTTCTCAAATGCCTTACTCTGCGAGGAGGAAATGCCACCTACTTTGAAAAAGTCTGTGATATGCCCTCATCTGGACCTCTTGGATCCAGAACTATGTAAGAATTACCACCACATCACTAACATTTTTGAACAATATGCTTGGAAGTGCGGTGGCTGAGCAGTGCCAGACTTTTGTGGAAGAAACATGTTGTCTGGATCCTTTTAGACTGGTTTAAGGTCAGGGAATAGTAGTAAAACAGACTCAATTGCCTGGCCATTGACCAACTCTGGGGCTGGAAAAGTGCTCCCGTATGGATCTTTCTGGATATCTTCATGACTTTCAGTTCCACAGATTCTGTGAGATGAGATTAGATGAGGTGAGGAGGAGATTAGGGCCCTTTCTACACGGGAATAATAAAACGGTGTAGTGCGACCTCTGACGGAGGTCGTCTACACCGTAAAGTGGATTGGGGCGGACTACTTTAGCGTAGTTCCACACCCCAATCCATGCTAGAGCAACTGGAAGTGGTGGTGTCGCGTGCTTTTTAAAAAACACTTTTGAGGAGGTTTTTAAAACGCATGGGGCGTGCAGCTGCATGCAGCCCCGTTGCAGCACCTGGTGTAGATTTGCAGGCACGCCCAAGTGTGTGCCTGCAGATCTGCCGGGGGCAGGCTTTCTGGCTGGCGAGCTTCTCCGGTTGGGGAGAGCCTTCGCCAGTCATAAGCCGCCATTTTGGACGCCGCAGGATGTTGAGGAGTGTGGAGCAGCGAACTCGCGCTGCTCCACATGGCGACGGACTTACCCGGTTTCAGGTAAGCTCTGTTTCAGGACATTTTACCCTGTTTCTTCCTCCACATGTGGAAAGGGCCTAGGAAGTACTGTGTTATGGTGCTTCGTCCCTATCAAATGGCCATTACCAGAGAATGGACTTGGGAGATTCTTGTACAGCTCCTGGTGCTGATGTCAGGGTTGGCAGGATTTGGGTCATCTGAGCATGAGCAGACTGCTATCTGTGAAGCAAGGCTTCGCCACAACAGAGAGTCCCAGTGAAGCAGAAAACATTCCAGAAGCTCATTAAGTGAAACTTAGAGTACTGATTTATTGCTGCACTCTAAGATAAGGCTTAACAAAAACATGCTTGCTTTTCAGCAATTAGACAAAGAGGAAAAACAGAAGATAACGGAGAAAAATCGGGCAGCATCCCCCTTACAAACAGTATACTGCCAATGGCATGGCAGGTCCAGCTAGAGCAGCTAACTGGCAGCTGGTCAAGGCAAACACCAGCCTTTTTATGCTACCTTGTCACTCTGGAACAAGTAAGGTGACCCAATCAGTGCTGTGGCGTGTGGCCTTCTCTAATACACAAGACATAGCCATAACAATTCTGCTGGCCTTGTACCTAGCTGTCTGGCAACACTGCCTCTTCCTTCTGCCATCCACTCATAGGAGAACTTTGCCTGCCTGGCAACCTTGACAGCTGAAGCTGTAGGATGCCACAGGTCTCCATCTTATCCTCCATGTTATTTAATATTTACATGCAGTCACTGAATGAATTTATTAGATGTTTTAGGGTTGGATGACATCTGTGTGCTGAAAACACAAAACTCTGCTTCTAGATGTTGTTAGAATTAATTGGGGCTGTGCAATTGTGACACCAGTGTTTGAATGTCGTAATGAGCTGAATGAGTGCCAATGAACTGCAGCTGAATCTCAATAACATGCAAGGTCTATGACAGTAGTTCCTGGGACCATGAACTAGATAAACAACCTGTATTGTATAGGGTTGCACACTCTGTCTGAAGGAACAGATGCACAGCTTGAAAGTACTGTTAGATCCTTCACTAGAGACACAGGTGGACTCTGTCACTTGGAATGCCTGGGGCTGGTCCTGTAACTATGGTTTTTCTTGGACAAGGATAACCTATTCACTGTAGTTCATGCACTGGTGAATTCCTGATTATGTGCAATGTGCAATATGCTGCCCTTGAAGAATGACTTAGAAGCTGCAGGTGTACTGATACACAGCAGTGAGAATGGCAAAAAGATGTCTTACAAAATGCATAGGGTATTTATGTAAAAAAATTGCACAGGCTGCCAATACCCTTCCATTCTGACTTCCAGGTGTTGGTGCTGATATTTAAAGCCCTAAATGGGTTGAGACTTTGATGCTGAAGCAACAACTCATCCCATATACTCCTGTCTAAGGACTGAGGTCTGCTGAAAGATCCTCCTCTGTGGGAGCAATACCCTTCAGATATGGGAAGAGGCTTTTTATACTGTGAAACCCCAGCTGTGGAATGACTTTGCCTTGGAAAGTCTGACTGGTGCCAATATCGGCATCATTCACATGCCACTTTATAAGATTGCTTTTCTTCAAAGCCCTTGGGGCCCAAATCTGTGTAGGCTGATGGTTTTAAATAGTTTTAATTTGTTTTAATTGCTAAACAGTTTGTGCTTTGGGACCCTTAAATTATTTCTTACTGTTTTAAATCTTTAAATTGTTCTAAATTGGGTTGAAACTAATTTTATCTGCAGGCTACCCTGAGATCATGTGAGATAAGGTAAGATATAAATATAGTGAAGGCAGCAGCTCAGTAACCTTGCAAATCCTGTCTTCACTTTACCATATAAACTTTGTATACTCCCACTTCCAAATCCTTTGGTGTAATGCAGAACACTTTTTCAGCTCTAGGCATTCCAGCTGAGAACAAAAGAATTTTGCAAGGCCAGGTTGATATTTACTTAGGCCATTTCTGCACTAGACTGCTATAGTGCTATTATTCCACTTTCAACATCCTATGGAATCCTGGGGTTTGCATTTTATAAGATATTATCCTGTGACTAGAAGAATTTGCCTGCTTCTATAGAAGAAACCCCTATTGCTGTATAGAAGAAAGCCCTATTGGAATGGGCTTCAGCGATTCCCATCATCTACCCTTCTTTTTTCCTCCTGCCATAAAACAACTTCTCCAGTAAAATCAGATCGTGCCAATGTAGCTGACCATAATCATAAATCTATCATTTCCTTAACACGCTGCGCAAAGTGCTGTAACTCAAAACACAGGGCAGCCATCTGCTTACCATGTATGATTGCTGTTCTTTGCTAGAAGGAAAATAAAAAGAAAGAAAAGAAAGAAGGCCGCTTAGCTTCCAGCACTTAAGAGTGATTAGCTGTAACTTATGGACCTTGTAGCTCACTCCACTGCTGGGTAATTACTGGAGAAAGGAACCTTGGGAATGTCTGAAGTCTAGAAGTATTTTGTTGGCAAGAACATCCATTTTTGACAAGCTTAAAGTCCAGCAAATCTTTTCTACACAGAAGAGAGAATGAAGGCAGGACCGCTGCATAGAGCTCTTCAGGAATGTTGATTTTTTTCTGTCAACTGCTCCAAGGTCTGCTCTGTGGAGCTTGAAGTGCTGGTTTCCTTTCTCCCTGGCAAAACAAGCTTTGATTAAAAGAGGAAAGGGTTTAATTGCTCCTTCTGTCACAAGCCCAACACCACAATTTATTTTTCCAGTAGTCACATCTGTCTTTTATTGGCTGTTTGGCGGGCACCTCTGTTTGGCTCCACAATAAGATTTTCTGTTCTGAGTCTCACAGGTTACTATGGGGATGGGTGTTGGCTGGATCTGGAATGTATTGCCACCTTATGGTGATTTTATAGCCCATTATAAAATTTGAGAGTAAGCTCCCATTCTGGGCTTTGAACATAGAATAATATTCAATGCCTTTTTATGCCTGAGGAGCATACACTGAGCTTTTGGTGGCACAGCTATTTTAGACAGGCTAGAGGTTTACAGAGGAAATTTTAACCTGCATTTCAGCCCCGAAGGTCCATGTAATGCACACTTGTTATTCAAATTAAAAATGATAATAATCAGTTAGAATTTTAGATCTTAAGTTTCTATTATTGATTTAATTTGACAGGCTCCTTTCTCGCGTGCACGGGGGGCGGACGCGACAGGCTCCTTTCTCGCGCGCGGGGGGCGGACGCAACAGGCTCCTGATTCGCCTGGGGGAGGGCGGCTCACGCGACGCTGTCGCTTCCCCCTTGTTCCTTCACCTGCAGAAGGAAGGAGGGGGAAGCGGCAGCCTCCCGGAGAAGGCTTCTTGCGCAAGCCGCCCTCCCCCGCTCGCGCTAGAAGCCTTAATGCGAAAAGGGCCATAGTTATTTATGGTAATGACTACCCTCATTGTACTGCTGGGCCAGCATATATTACCCTTCAGCCATTTTCTGCTGACAACCAATGCATGTTGC
Organism: Ctenosaura bakeri; assembly: GCA_948474755.1. Lineage (NCBI taxonomy): Eukaryota > Metazoa > Chordata > Lepidosauria > Squamata > Iguanidae > Ctenosaura > Ctenosaura bakeri. The sequence goes on from CAOLHI010002025.1 coordinate 280,822, forward strand.
TGCTTCGTTCATGTCAGAGGCCATTTCTTGTATGATTCTAGAATTTCCAAGATGTGCTCTGGTTAAAATGGTTTCCTCAATTAATATCTCTCCTTTCAACTTGGAATACTAGAAAAACTGGAGTAGCTCCTACTCCACATTGACTGATTTTAGCTCCCTTTCTGTTTGCGTTCCACAAGTGATTTCACTACTGGTCTGTTACATTTTTCTGTCTGAGGCAAAAGATCTCTACCTCCATTCCATGTATCTAAGGACCTTTCCACAGTTTACCTCTGTCCCAGCAGTGTCCAGTGATGAAGGCGGCAGTGGCTCTCCCAGGAGAAGACTGTGACAAAGTGCTTCCTTCTGCATCGGCTGCTTGCAGGAACCAGGAAGCACAATGGCCACACCTCTTACAGTGTAGCTGGATACTGTCCCAGGTTACTGTGGGTACATGGTGGAAGGGCAGCACAATCGCCAGTCATTGAGGGGGAAAACCTGTCAATGATTTGCAGCATGATTGCACTGCCTAGAGACAAGAGAAGGATGGGTCCAGGATGATGTTGTGCATAAGCATTGTCCCAGCCCTCTCCTTCTCTCATCCCCATGGCAGGTTGGGTGCATCATGCAGAAAGGGTCTCAGTTGACTGGGCTGAAAGCTGAGCCTGACTTCAGCACCAGCAATAGAACTGCATTCACCAGCATACTGGAGAGGACTAGGCCAATTTAGGGGGTACATATCAATATGTACAGCTCATACAGTGCTGCCCTCAAGACAGGGCAAAAACCAGGGTGTAGCTATGCGAGAGGGGGAGAGATGAAGGCACTGTCTGCCCAAATAAGAATTCTGCCTCCCTAAATAAAATTTTTCTTCAGGCCCTAAATTTATGGCATTGTGATAACTTAAAAGAGAACCAGTGTGGTGTAGTGGCTTGAATGTTGCACTAGGATTCTGGAAGTCAAGGGTTAGCATTCCCACTCAGACATGAAAACCCACTGGGTGACCATGGGCAAGTCACAATCTCTCAGTCTTCCAGGAAGGTGGCACCAATCCTCCCCCAAACAAATCTTGCCAAGAAATCAGTAAGTCAGAAATGACAAGTTGTAAACAACAACAAACAACTTAAAACTTCAGTTGAACATTCAGAAACATAGTTCAGGCATCCAAAGAAAAGAGGCAGGCAAAATTACCATGGGAAGAAAATCAGAGCAAACATAAGAGATCTAGGTAAAGACAGTTTTCTGCATCTTGCTCTCTGAAATGTTAGAGATGTGGGGACTGAAGGAAAATTTCATTGCAGGGAGGCACAATTGTTACTTGGAGGGGCAGTTTCTTCATCCCCCTGTAGCTACATCCCTGCAAGAGGCCCAGGAGGAACAGCTGAAGGGGTGGTACCACTGCTCCACAGCATTTGTCCTCCAAAACACTTACCTCACCCAGCCAAATGCTTGGGCTATTTCTGCCATTGAACCTTTTCTCACTGTTTTGTGCATGCCATACCTCAAAGCCTATACATCAATCTGGGCACAAGGAAGGAGAAATGCCTGTACTGCACTGTTTCTTTTCTTGCTGTTCTTAAATATGCATGGTGGAATTGGCATCTTTGTTCTTCTATCCCATTGCATTTAGCCAGCTTCTGTATGATTCACTTACCTTCCTGAAAGCATTTTTCTAAATACTCTTAACTGGAAGTCTCAGGCTCTTCTTGCATCTTACCTTTTGCACTGCTGGGTTGAGGTTTTTGTGTGAGAAGGCTTGGGAGGAATGCTTCAATGCCGCAGCTCCTTCCTCCCTGGACGAGCGCCCCGCCTCTTCTGTTTGCAGTGCAGCCTGGGGACTCCCAGGCTGCACTGAGGAGAGGACGCATGACCAGCCCAGCTCCCAAGGCACCACACACCAGGTAAGCGCATGCGAGGCCCCAGAGTGATGCGCGACCATGCAGCATTTTCGGCTTTGAGCCAAAAATGAAAAGATGCATGTGCACTCTGCGTCAGGCCCTTGAGCGTCGTGTAAATGTGAGTGTGTCATGCAGACCGCTCCTCACATTTACGCCATGCTCAAGGGGCCCTTTCGCTTCAAAAACACCATGCAAAAAGGGCCTGTGTGTGTTCAGTGAGATTCACGCCCTATTGACGATGCTTAAGAACACTGCCTCAGGATTTGAGGGGCTAGAAAAGTGGAGTTTTGTGTGCTCTCAATGGTGAAACTTATATGTAGGACCAGCAATAATATGTGGACAATGGAAGGAGTAAAAAAGTGTGAAAAAAGAGATCCTGGTCCTTCTCTGGGCCACGCACAGTGGGAAATGAATCACAGAAGTCTTCGGTGAAGAAAAATAAAATAAGATGGAAACAAGATTATAGTGAAGATCTAAGTAACTTATTTGAATGAGGTTGCACATGTCCAATGGTTACAGTATTTAAAATTGTTTTAATCTGTTTTAAATTGTCTGCTTTTTAATTGTTGATCCTGGGAACATTCTGTGGTTACTGTGTGTGCACATCATTTGTACACTTCAGTACATATCAAAAGGGAAAAGACACTAGTTTTGCTCTGAGAGATTTTGGGCAAATTGAAGAAACCTTACCCTCACTGTTTCATTTTCTCTTTGGAAGCAGCACATTTTGTAGAGGTTACCAAACTCACAGCTAGCTGTCTTAACACGTGGAGACAATCTGTCTCACTCAGAATGAGTAATTTAGAAATATTTCTTCTCATCAATAATATAACACAAAGAGGAGGCAGGGTTAACAAAGAAAGAGGTTTAGGTAGGCCTTTGATACAGCAGAGACAGGATACAGGATGGGAAGATAGAAAGGTAAGGAGGTTAACAGAAAATGGATTAAAAACAAAACAACATGCTAAAAATGATAACAAAAACTGCTGTTCTGCACTTACAGCAATGTTGGAACTCTTGAGTTAATAAAAATGTTTAAGTGGTCCTCAGAGTGATTTTCATTGAGCGGCCCTGAAGTCACACAGTGGATTATAGAAAGCAAGAGACAAACACCAAGAGTAGTTCAGAGCTGTGTAAAATTGAGCTGTGTGTCGGTTTCATTCAGACACTGCTGACTGTAGCATCACTCTCAGGTGACAAGCTGAGTATTTATCTTCTAGAGGGGAATTCCACCTGCCAACTAGTGAAGTAATTTATCAATAACGAGGTCAGACTGGGGGCAATGAAATTGATGATGATTCCATCTTGCTACACCTCTCCTTTGAAAGTCTATGGAGAAAGAAAATAAGAGATGCTATCAAATATAAATTGAAAGCACTTGAAGAGAAAGGAACATCCCAAAATAATAACTCATAACAGTCAAAAGATGTTAGCAAGGTGTCATTTCCACACAAATCATTCATATCAGATGGGCATCCAGTTGTTAGGAAGCTAATTCTCGTAACTTGATGATAGTTTTCAAATATTCAAAGGCATTTATTTAATCTTTCTTTTTCGGAGATAATAGTTTATTTGACTTGAATCACTCAGATATCACCAAGAAAAGTAGGGCAGTACTGAATAAGGAACTAGGAAAATGGATTTCCAGTCTAGGGTGGGAAACCAACAGGGGGTCCCTCTAGAAAAGAGGACAAGTACCAAACATGCACTTAGAAGAATGTGACACACAGAAAACAGAGCTATTAGGAACTGTGAAGTTTGAAGCTAAAGAACTGAGTCCAAGCTCTCCCTTTGTTCAGTGATTATTAGGCACAGCAACAAGGACAACAGTCTCAGTCCTCAGAGGACATGGAGGTGGACTTCGAAGGTTCTATAAGTGGAAGAACTCCTATCATTTCCCAGGAGGAGGAGGAGGAGGTTATTTTTAAATATTTTCTATTGAGAAAAAGAGAAAAAAACAAATTTTATATATATATATATATATATATATATATATATATTATATGTTATATATATTTAATATATATATATATAATTATAAATTATAAATATATATTATATATAAATATATATTATATATAAATTATAAATATATATAATTATAAATATATTATATAATTATATATATATAATTGTAAAGCATACAAACAGTGAGAGACAAGACACTGTTCGTGATACAATACAGACATGTCCTTTAAATCATAAGCAAGTGGGTTAGTATGTATGACAGATATTCATTGTAAGTTCCACCAAATAAAACAAAACACCATGTTTGAACTTCCTAATCTTGCCATGTTGGTACTTAGGCCATTTCCACATGGGGTGAGGGAATTGCCCCGTGCCAGCACTTACCGGACCTTTGGGCTCGATGCTTGGGTCCAGGCTGATCCGGAGCAGTGCATGGCCGCTGCTCTGCACTGCTCTGGGGACAAAAATGGCAGCTTCCAGTTGGTGGAGGCTCTCCACCAACTGCTGAAGCTCGCCAACCTAAAGCCCACCCCTGGCAGATCGCAGGCTCGCACTGGTGCGAGCTTGCAAATTTGCACTGGAGCGCGGGAACGAAGTGGCGCACTCCATGCTTTTGAAAGACCTCTTTCAAGCAGTCTTTCAAAAGCATGCTGGATGACCACTTTGGGTCATTTGGGAGCGGGCTGAGGTGCAGATCTACAGTAAGTAGGTCCAACCCAGTCTGCTCCCAGGTGCAAATGTCCTCTCTGGAGGACGCTCTGCACCGTTTCTTTAAGCTCGTGCGGAAATGGCCTTAGTTAAGATGACAGAGATATATATCAAAGTACATCTATGGTTCAGACTGTTTTTCAGTGACTGTTCCTGAACTTATCAGAATTATCCTAACTTGTCTTTATCAGTTTTGATGGATAAATCAGTGTTATGTAGCTTGAAAGATTAACAAGAACATAGAAGAGTGACATGTTACCACCCCCTATTTAAACCCATTTAAGTTATTCAAGGAGTGATGTTTATGAATCTATCCATAACAGAAGTCCATTCTTTTTGAATTTCTGATTCTGCTATCCATGTTCTTCATTTTGAGTAAATTGCAAATCCATTTGAATGTCATTTTTCTTCCTGAGTTTTGCAAAACTATTCTGGCAGCAGTTACTGCATAGAGTAAAATTTTTCAGTATTTTCTAACAAAAGTTGGATCAAGTTCATGAATCATGTTCAAGAAGTATAATTTGGTAGTCATAAAAAATTCTGATTAAAGATCTCCTGAAGTGTATTGTGAACTTGCATCCAGTAAGCTTTTGATCTGCCTGTACTACAGTCCATTCAAATGCTGCCTGAGCAGACTTGTATTTGCCTCTTTTGTAATGCCTCATAATAGTGGAAGCCTCCTTACAATATCCTGCCATGCATTCTTCTTCCAATGAGTTAACACTTCTTTCCTTTTTGTTATTGCCATAGACCTGGTTGAATGCATCCATACATTCTGAGGTATCTGTATATTCAAACCATCATAACACAGAAAAATGCAAGTTTCCAGACATCTTGGCAGCATGAACTTTTAAGTTCTGTTTCCTGCGTTTGGGGGTGAAAGGAGACAAACAAGGCTTACATGTATAATATCAATTTTATTCTTTTTACTTAAGTTTTTACAATTCTCTTTTTTTTAAAATCATTTTATTCAATTTCATGTATAAAACAAACAATTTGTTACTGTGATAGTAGATACTTTTGATCTTCCACACTGATCTAGAATTTATTTTCAATACCTCTTAATACTTCTATCTCTATTTGTACCGCATTTTAATGATATTGTTACGTGTCAGTTCTTGCATTTCAATCTCTTTATTACAGTTCCATGATTTACAACAGTAGCTTCCTCATTTCAAATCCTAGTCATGAATTACTCATTTTCATTCAACATTACCCAGCTATTCATTGCTATCTGCCATTCCTTTTTAATCTCCTCTTCTGATTTCCCTTTTAATCTCTGTGACAAAATATCTGCATTTCTGTTTTCTATAAATGTTCCCCACCACTGTTCTATAGTTGGTATCTGTTGAGTTTTCCAAAGCTTAGCGTACTCTATCCTAGCTGTCGTTATCATATACAGAATTATTCTCCAATATTTCTTAGTATCAGTACCATCAAATACATTTGTCATATTTAACAAGTAAAGTTCCAGTATTTTTTTTTATTTTTTTTCTTTATAATATTTTTATTAAAACAACTGTTATTCACATTACATACTTGTAATGTCATATTTTCAAATTAAAAAAAACAAAAAAACAAGCTTATTTACCATGTTATCATACAATCTATCCATTTCTCTTATAACTAAAGTTCCAGTATTTTAACAAATTGTATTTTTAATAAATCACAAATTTTATTATGTACATCAGTGCAATATTTCTTGGCTCTGGGACATGTCCACCACATATGATATATTGTACTGACCTTTTTCTGACATTTCCAACAGAGTCCTGTACCAGTATTGTAAATCTTTTTCAACTTATTTGGTGTCATGTACCATCTATGGAACAGTTTGTAGTAGATCTCTTTCAAATTCTGGGCAACTGTTAATTTTTGGGTCTTTTTCCAGCTTCCTTCCCAGAATTCTAATTGAATTGAATGTCCTATATTTTGAGCCCACGAAATCATTACTGACTTAATTGTTTCTTCTTGTCTTTCTTGTTGTAATATTTCTTGATATATATAAGATAGTAAATGAGGAGAATTCTCGAATAGTCGCTTAATCATTTCCGTTGTCTCTTTTGGGTCTATTCCATAAGTCTTTAAATCCATTTGGAACCTTTCAGTTAACTGCCTATATGGAAACCAACTTAATATTATTCCTTCCGATTCCAATTTTTCTCTTGTTTTAATCTTATAGTTATTTAAAGTTGACTTTTCCAATATGTCTTCATATCGAAGCCATTTGTCTGTTTCTGTCCATCTACCAAAGAAAGCTTCTTAAGGGAGACCCATATGGGGAGCTGCCTTATGTTCTTATTCTTATATTCTTCCCAAATTCTCAAAAGAGATTTCCTGATATAGTGATGAGTGAAATCTTTATCAATTCTGGGTTTATCATAGAACATATAGGCATGCCAACCCATCCTCAAATCCATGCCTTCCAATGCCAACATTCTTGTATCCTGTAAATCTATCCAATCCTTTATCCATGCAAAGGCTGCGGCTTTATAATATAACTGAAAATCTGGTACTCCCATTCCACCTCTAGTCTTTTGGTAATTTTTACCATTCTCTTAACATGTCAAGAGTTCCACTTTTTTTCTAATGGTTGTGTAGGGTCTTGACAGAACATAGGTAATATATTGTTTGTTCAAAACCTTTTTCAGACTTTTTGGAATGAAAGTTGGGCCTAATGTCAGTGATATTCTGTCCTGCTCAGCTCTGCGCAGGTTTCCATAGAATCTCAGCTGGAGAGCTCAGTCTCGTTGCTGTAGAGATGAGGCCTATCAGCAAGAAGGAGGGCTGTGTATTCCCTCAGGAACCCAAAGTCTGTATGTTAATAACCCTGAATACAGATTGGATTGAGCAATTTAGGGAAAAGGTACAGGTACTGGACAAGACATTTTGGGGAATTAGAGACACAGGATCTCAAATCTTTCTAACAAGTATTACCTATGAGAAAAATATGGGGAAAAGTTACAAGACAGATTGGGGAATTAGAGACAGAGGATCTCAAATCTGTGTATTTCAACTGCATCTAATTCCTATGGTATTTCTAACAAGTGTTACCTACAAGAAAATAAAGTCCCAGGCAATGCCAGGTAAATATGCTAGTAAGTCATAACCAGCACTTTGAATTATGCCCCAAACTCAAACAGTTGCCAGCAAAAACATCTCAATATGTTCCCTATGACCAGTACCAGTCATCAGTCTTGCTCTAGCATGTATATTGTGCCTAAACCGGTGTCTGATTCTTCCATTCTTTCTCAAATCCAGAGAAGGTAATGGTAAGAACATATTTTTGTGAGAGTGCTGCAGCTTCAGGCAACACGTTGAGGATGTGTGATACTTACCAATGTTGGCAAGATTTGTTAAGGGGGAGGGTACTTTTGCCTTTCTCTGAGGCTGAGATCACCCAGTGCATTTACATTACCAATTAAGAATTTGAATCTTGGTGTCCCAGTGTCCTAATCCAACCAATACTCTACATTGGGTCAGAATTTCATGATGGGGAAAGAACACTTGTTTGGGGAAGCAATGCCTTCACTATGTCCCGCATGTTTCAAACATGAATCTGAGGCCACAATTCCTAATGTCATGTATCCAGTAGAACCTGATTCTGAGCTCATGCGGGGAATAGATTACTCCTGTTGTAGCTCATTTGTTCAGTACTGCGCCTTTAGGGTTCAGGAGAAGTCAAATTCAACCTCATCCCTTTCTTTCCCCAACCATTTCAAACAATGAAGTAGGTTTGCTTAATAAACTATGTTTTAGCTATGTCAGTGCAAGTTACAGCTGGTCCACATGCTTCATTTTGTATTAGAAGTGATGACAGATAGACTGATCATTGGAAACTCCAGGCCCATCTCAGTTACACTGGGTGGAAGCATTTCATCCACAGGCAAACAGATATTCGTTATTAGGAAAAGATGTTCACACAAGATAATTTTACTGTGTAATCACCACTGCACTGATTGATAGATTTGTAACTTCACCATAATAATCTCTCCTTCCTCCTTAACAGTGATGAATTTATACCACTATGGACTGAAATCTGTTGGGATCCCTGCTAGTCCTTAATTCCAGTTACCTTCCCTGCTAGTTGGGATTCCTGTTAGTTCTTAACTCAACTTGCCTTCATATTGTCAATGATGGTGATAAATGCTAGTCCAAGACATTTTACTGCCTGAGGCAGAGCTATCATTGGTGCCAGATACTCCACAGTCAAGAGATGTAGGGCCAAAAACCATCCAGCTTTTTTTATATGAATCTGAGAATCCTCTAAGTACTACTTCAGTAGCAGGGCTGATGATGATCCATTCATGAAGAAAAAGAATTATTTCAAAGTCAAAACATGAACCATACCATGAAAAACATTGCAATGAAAATGGAAGGGCAGAACTTTGGTGAACCTATATTCCAGGAAAATTTTGTTCAAGTGTATTGGTGATTTCTTCTTCTAATATTTGAATGATGACTTCAATGACCTTGCAACTCGTAGACAATGTAACAATATGGTAAAATGAGATTACTGTGTATTTTACTTTTCCCCACCATTATTATTTCAAATTGATCTGCTCTAAATTTGACAAACTTTGGATCCACTTAATAATATGCACATATGTGTTTCCATACTTAATGTTGCAGTATAATTTGTTAATGATTTGAGCTGCTCTTTTAAATATAAGTGAATTCTTCTGAGAAATGGAAGAGCTTGAAGTTTTGAAATGGTGTTATTTGTTAATATTAAGTATAAAGGTGAACCTATGTGGTGTATTGATTAGACTCTAATGTAATCAGTAGAGAATTGGACTTAAATGAGCAGACTTACCAAGTCACTTCCAGCACAGCCACAAACACACTCTCCTATCCTCATAGGATAAAAGGCTTCTCACAGGTTTGTTACAGGAATAAAACTGAGATGAGAGAAAACCTATATCCTTCTGGAGCTCCTTGGAGGAAGAATGAAATAAAGGGGTTGTCAATATGTAGAATAAATTCAGTTTGTATCTTATTTTTATTTCATATAAGAAAAGCAAAAAGAAAACATAGAAACATCAATTTTCAAAAAGAAACAAAATACAGTGATCAAAACACATCTTAAACGTGGGGGATGGGGACCAAGAAATGACAGATGTATGCCACTAATAATGTCAGTGTAGCTATACAAGTATACTAGTTTCAGTAAATAAAAGGAGGAAAGGTTGCTATTTCTGCTCCAGTAAACTTTTGTCATGCCCTGCTTCCAGACCAGGGACTGTGACTCAAAGTCTGAAACAGAGGACACGCCAGAAGCTGAAACAGAAGGCATGCCAGGGCCTGCTGTACTGAGAGAGGTTACAGTGCTAGAACAGAATGGTGCCAGCTCCAACAGAGAATCCTGCCGCTTCAGATATAGAGGAACACTTACTTTGACCCAGTTTTGCAGTGCATACGCAGCAAACAGAGAGCCAGTGTTGCTCTCACAGGTTTTATAACTGGCAACAATCAATCAAGTCTCAGCTGCTCTAGGCTTGAGACCTATTTAGCTGGTGTCCTTCACCTCCAGGAGTTGTCAGAGCTTGTCTAACCTGCTACCTTGCTGGATGTCTTGACAAATGCTCGGATTGACCTTGGACGCTCCCTTGCCATGAAACCCTATCAGACTTTGCTTATGTTGGACTTTATTTATGACTCCTTGCTTACTGCCTGGAAATAAGTAACAAGCTGGAAGATATTCAGTTTGTTTTGTTTGATTTATCAGCTGTGCCAAGACTGAGATAGGACAAAGTTGGGCTGTAATATTATGACTATAGTCTTGCATCCACATTCACAGGTTTGACCTTCTTCAGTTTGATTATTCGTAAGGTATGTACTTGCCTCCCCTCAATTGTCCTTCTCTCATTTTCCTTGTATTCTTTGCCCAAGGCTTGTGTTTAAATTGGGTGAGCAAACCCCCCACCCCACTGCTGAAGGCATGTCCTCTCTGCCACATGGCTGCACATTCTTCTGTGGAATGACCACTGATTAATCAGGTATTCTCTTTGCTCCACCTCTCCCCTCTGGGAAGAATGTCCTTTTTCAAGATAGTAGCCAGAAGAAGAATGCCAGAATTCAGCACTCCACTCTTTGCGTAAGGGGAAAGTACTGACAAGGCCTTTACCGTGACTTTTTTCTTCTCCCTGGGAACACCTGGGTCAGAGGCAAGGTAATGGTAGGGGGATCTTGGAGAGAGAGTGTAATTCATGTTTTTTTCTACTTTCATGAGGGTTCTGCACCCTGAACCCTCGCAAGTGTGGAGCGGCCACTAAATTTCCTCTTTAAAGTATATCATTAAATTTTTCCATATGTAATGTTTTAAATATTTTGAAATCACCATTTTGAATACTAAGAACATTAGAGGATTTTCTATAGCATGTGTACATTATTTTTGTGGACACTAACAAATTTACAATTAATAGGTTAGGGCTTTTTCATATCTATTATTATTTAAATGAGTAAGCGTAACTGTGAATGTCGAATGGTTCGCCATTATCCCAGTTATTTTTTGAGTAATATATTTTATCTTAGGGCAATATCTGTGAGCCTTAGGGTACCACCAGCCAATACAACATTGACCTTGTACCTTATTTACTGTATAGTTTTCCTTGTGCAAGTGGAACTTTAATAAACTGATAGGGTTTACATGTTTCCAGTGACAGGGATCTTTGCCCAACCATTTGTTCCCTACTGTCTGTAGTGTATTAGACATAATACTGTGTTCCATCATACATCTGAAAATATCTTCAATAGCATGTCCAGTCTATTTTGTATCAATCCAATTTGGTCACCAAAATTGAAAAGTAAGAAAAACATTCTTGGTGATTCAACTTCTGCATATAAAACTGTTGTGTTTGTTTCTCCTGAATATTTATTTCTAAAATGTGAATGTCTCAAGGGGCAGAATCTGACTTTTTGTTTTAGTCCCTTGGCCCCGAGTTCCTCTTCACTAAGTAGATTAAAACAGTGACTTGGAATGTTAGTCTGTCCAGAGGGAACTGGCACTGAAAGATGTATCTAGCAGAAACTGAACCTAAAGCTAAAACAATAAATGGTGTGATATGGCAGGTATCCTTCAAGCAGAATGTAGTATAGATCATATGCCAGAATCAATGGTTTGCCAACTACTGATGGCTAGGATTTAATCTGAGGAAAAATGAGGAAAAATATTCATTAGATCCAGAGGACAGATGCATCCCTCACATACGTATATTTAGCTGAATCTCTAACAAATACATCTGTAGGTGTTCAACTGTGGTACCACAGTTTCTAAATATCTATAGCTTTAGAAGCTATAGATATTGTAATTGTGATACTTCACAGAGAGAGAAATGTAAGTTTGAAAGAGCTATAGTGTGTTAGACTAAGCAACCTCTGCTGATCAAGTTACTTCTGCTTTTTGGTCTCTTTTTATAGAATCAAAGTTCACTTTAAAATGATAGATTCATTGAATGCACCAGACTGCTACTTCAGTAAAGTCAAAATTGCATTTATATCCAAGATACACGTAACATTGCTACTCATGAGATTTCTCTGTTCACCTCTATACCACAAAATAACGTTAAACATCACCCAAATGCAGGTACTGATGGCACTTTTTGCACCTAAAATACTGGTGTTCTTATATGCTGGCACATCAATCTGGCATCTTGGCATTTTCAAACACAGCATCTTCAAATGCCGGCATAGTGCCAACAACTGTAAAGTCCTTGCATAGTATTTATAGTGGTCATTCTTCAGCAACTATTCCCTAGGATCCAGTCATAAAGCCACCAAATTTAAATCACAGTTGGCATTAAGAAAACGATTTTGATATGGTCTCCTACAAAGAGAGTCTAATATATGTTATATTGATTAAGGAAGGGTTAATTTCATTTTTAAAAAATCCAGTTTAAGCACACAATTTCTTTGCATTAACACTTAACTGTAAAAACGATAATTATTTTAGAGATCATAAAATGGAGGCTGAAAGAGACAAAGGCTTCTAACTTATTTCAGTTTCATTGTGCTAGATCTATGGTGCAAAGGTGCAAAGTGGATTTCCCTGTATCACTGTGCAAGGAACATCAAAAATAGGTACATGTAAAGCTCATTGAAGGATTTCTCTCTATACTTCATTGACTACAGTTGTGCAAGGTGAAAGTAGGAGAACTTTACTTGCAACACAAGTAAAAGTTATAAACTGTTTGGTTCCTTCAGCAAAAAGTGATAGACTGTCCCTGTGTGCAGCAGCTAGCTACTATGATTAAGAAACATTCCCACCAATGGCTATAGGAAATAAACTAAACTTCAATTATAGGAACACCATTAGAGAAAGGACAGATCTCTAAGGGTGCTAAGCTAGGAAGAGGACTGAATTAGTTTTACTTTTTGATCAATGAAAGAGAAAAAAAAAAGCAGAGAGAGGAAGAGAGAGGAAGTGAAATGATCCCTAAGAATATTGGTCTAAGAGCAGTTAGGATAGGAGGATGAGACATGGGAAGATTTTAGGTGACTGAAATACCCATTAACCATATCACTGCTGCTTTAGGGCACATTCAACTCTTTAAACACCAAACATTCTTGCATTTCCAACAATAAAAAAAGGTAAAGTGTTAAAGTACAATCATTCTCTACATGCATACATTACAGACCAGATTTTTTCCCCTTTAACATGTAAAATTGAAACAACCACTATCCAAGCAACCTCAGAAATGTCCATGACCAGACATTGGCCAGAATTCTTTTGGCGCAATACACTTGACAAACTGCACCACTGTAGGCAGTGGCATCAGAAAGAAAAAGACTGGAAGTGCAGTGGCGTCGAAGCTGAAGATTTTGTCTTCTTTTCCTTACGTTTATAGGGGCCTGGTAGAAGTACAAGTGCTGAGTATCATCAGGATTCAACAGTTTGTTAGCATGGACTACACAGGCACAGAAAATGAACTGCAGTTATTGCAACTTTGGCAATTTCCTCACTACACTGCTATAGTGCTGCTATTCCACTTTCAACATCTTGTGGAATAATGGGGTTTGTACTTTACCAAGGCCAAAGAGCTCTCTGGCTGAGAATTCTAAATGCCCCTCCCTCAGCTGCAAACCCTAAGATTCCATAGGAAGTTGAAAGTGGAATAGTAGCACTATAACAGCGTAGTGCAGAAAGGGCCTTAGCTTCACTCTGGTATAAATTTGATTTTGTTTGAGTGTGAAGAATCATCTCCTCAATGTCCACAAGAAAACCAGCTGAAGTTTTAGAGAAACTCATTTTTTTTTTCATGGGCATATGATTGTTAATATGACTGACTCCAGAGCCAAACAAGGTAGATCTGTAGCAAAGACTTAATGGATAAAAGATATCAGTCAGGAAAAAATACAACAAAAAGCATTAAAGAGAAAGACTATTTACGGTTCTGTGTATTTAGAACTTAGTGTAAGTCTTGAAGCGAAGCCTTTTTGGTTGGTTACTAAATTTTGAAAATAAAATCTTCTAAGAATGTATTTTGAATCACAAAAAAATATTAAAGCTCATTGGATTAGAATTCAGCCATGAATTTCAAACCAACTTGATTCAGCCACTAAATTGAAAAATTTTGAATCTTGATAACATTTTAGCCATGGCAGCTAAAAACCAAAATCCCCTCAAATCCTTTTTTAGGTTCAGGAACAGTACGATCAGAGCTTGGTACAAAAAAACTTTGTGGTTATTGCATGCCTTAAAGTTTTTTTCTGACTTATGGCGACCCTGAGACAACCTATCATGAGGTTGTCCTGGTAAGATGGGGTTTCCATGGTCTTCCTCTGAGGCTGAGAGTGTGACTTGCATAGAGTCATCCAGAAGGTTTCCATGGCTGAGTGGGGATTTGAACTCTGGTCTCCTGGAGTCCTAGTTTAATACTCAGACCTATACACCATGATGAATCTATAAACTACATATTATTTTGGGGGTCTACAATTTGCAGAATCTAGGCCATTTCCTGTTTTCAAACTATAAGGGAAAAATGGCATAGTGTTGAAACTGTTATTTAATGAATGGGATCTAGGCCCTTTCCACACCTTACCGTCTTCTGGCGCTGGGGTGCGGGGATTGCACAAGCAGCCTCCAGCAAGAAGCTGGGGTCCTTCAGCAATACATAAGCTGCCTGCTCGCGCGAGAGCCCCACCTCTTCCTTTTGCAGTGCAGCCTGGGAGAGGAAGCACGACCGGTGCAGCTCCGGAGGCTCCACAAACCAGATAAGTGTGCACAGGGCCCAGGAGCAATGTGCAATTGTGCACCATCTTTGGCTTCTAGCTGAAATTGAAAAGGTGTGCAATTGGCTCCTGCCGACCCCTGGAGCATCGCGCGATTGTGAGTCCATTGTGCGGATCACTCCTCACAATCACATGATGCTCCATGCCCTCTTTTGCATGGAAAATGCCATGCAAAAAGGGCCCCAGACAAAGTCCTTGTTGGAGCAAATTCACTAAAATGAATTGGATCCTAAAAACAATATACTGTTTGGATGCTATTGGAACATAAATTTCTGCTGGTATACCTGTGCTGCTGATCTGAAAGGTAACAACAGCATTTCCTTCCACAAGTGTGCAACAGCACTCAAATGGCTTCCTCACATATCTGTGTCACCTAGTCACAGACTAGGCATGGTGAACAAGGTGTCATCTAGGTGTCATTGTGGAACGAGGAAGGAAAAACTGCCATTGCAGAAAAAGGAAGTTCAGCAATTAGATAAAGATTAATATCTGCTGAAATTACCTCTTCTACAAAACCACAAAAGCACAAGATCCCTCCCCAGTTCTCATTCTGGGAACTCCACCTGGGAATCAATAAGTGAATATATTGTGCCAGGAGGCACAGGATATCTCCCTCCTCAGTGCTTGTGCCAAAGGTTAGGACAAGTCCATGGCCTAAATAATTAATGACTAAATTAAGACATGTCTTTCAGTGGATTTGCTCTTTATAAGACAAGGCCTAGACCCACTCTCTTGAAATGCTAAGAAATTTGACATTCTCAGAAATTCAATTTCTTCTGCTCCCAAATTAATAACTGTTTTTAATAGAGGGGTTCAAAATTAGTCAGTAGAAACTGCCAACTTATAGAAAATAAGGTTTCTTCCATTTAACACTCCTGAAACAATTTATGTGACATTTCTTAGGTTTTCTCAAGGGCAGGTTTTGCTTTTCTTCTCTTCATTGGTGCATGTTTGAGGGAAAGATGTCCATCTCAATGATTCCCACCTTTGATTTGGAGCCTGACGGATGATTTCTTTCAACGGAGGTCATATGTGCCGCTAAATATGAAGTCTGTGTGGCCACTGTTTGTTCAGTTGTTGCATATTAGCTCCTCAGTGGTTAAGACGACCTGAACAAATAAGAGGGCTTACACTACATTATATTACCCTTTATTAGTAGGAAATTGAAGTCTAGAGATTATTATTAAGCCTCAGCCACTGCAGTCTGACAATGCCATGCTGAAGACCTTTCAGGCTGACCTCTGATCAGCTGTATTAGAAGGATTTTACCCTTGTTACTAATTAAATAAACAGCCCTGTTAGTATTAGTCTTCCTCATAGCCATTTCATGACATCAGCTCCCTAATGGACCATAGGACAAAGGGAGTCGAGTTCCTGTTTGAAAAGAAATGGTATATTTTGCATATTAAGACTTTGACATGAGGGTCACCCACTTGTTCAGCTGGCTCAGTCTTGATTAACTCACTCATATATCTAGTATCACTGGGCTTTTCATTGAAGTAAAAAGAGACTAAAGACAAGGGGTTTTTTTTCTGTATCAGTTGAAACTTTCAGAATGGAAGAAAACACTTTTAATGTATTCAAAATGCTATTCTGGGAATTAGATTTTTTCTTTCGGGGTGCTGGGAAATATACGTAGGACAGTCTTGACACAATCCAGATGGTTAAGAGTTACAAGGGACTTATTGGCCTAACTATGTCTTGTACATTTTGCATATTTACCCACAAGGCTTTGGGGCAAAAGTAACAACTCTGCTGTACATGGGATTGCCATTCACATGATACAATACTATGTAATATTTATTCAAAAATAAGTCCTTTGAGATTCAATGGCATTTCCTCCCAGGACTGAAGTTTCAAACAAGTTTTTAAAAATATTTTATTGGATTTTTTTTTCTTTACAAAGAACAGAAACAGAAAGGAAGAAAAAAGAAAGAAAAAAAGGGGAAGCAATTGGCCCCTGATAAGATGAAGATGAAACCATCTTCACATAAGATATGAAGATGGTTTAGGCATATACTTTGATCTAAGCTAACCATACTTCCAAAAAGAAGCAATTGGCCCCTGATAAGATGAAGATGAAACCATCTTCACATAAGATATGAAGATGGTTTAGGCATATACTTTGATCTAAGCTAACCATACTTCCAAAAATAATTTTTCTTGCAGTTGACATCTTCATATCTTAGAACCAAAAGCTGGTGAATTAGAAGTCATTTATATGTATTTTTGGACCCTTCTTAGTTTAGTTACAGTTTAGTTTGATTTAGTTTGAGTAGCTTAGGATAAATAAAACAATATTAAATTAGATGTTAGAGTTTGCCTGCTTACTTTTTGCCTTTGTAATTCCCTATATGCTGTCTTATATACTCAATACATGTTGATTAAAAAAAATTTTTTAAAAAAGAAGTTGATGTATACAGAACACATATTCACAGATAAAGCAGCAAAAGCTGACTCTTGAACCAGAATCTTTTTACAGCAGTAAAAACATCCATCCATCAGCACTGATGCTCAGTTAAATTCCATGTCACAGAGATATAATTTAGAAGAACATCTGCAGATACCAAAGATTTTTCTAATACAAAAATAGTACACATCATCCAACCTAAAATGAATAGTGGCAGAACACATATGCATCATGTGCCACAAGGAAACATTATCTCTATTATATGGCCAACATTTAGTTAAAGTGGACATCATCAATCATCATCATCATCATCATCATCATCATCATCATCACCACCACCACCACCACTAAAAATGTCCAGTGGTGTTCAATACAACCAAAACATCAATTTCTGCTGCAATAAATACAATTTAAGGTCTAAAGAGATTTTAGATATTTACACAGGAAATTTTGATCTGTTCAGCTCTACCTTTATTCGCATCATTCACAGACATCAATAAACTAGACATGCTGGTTTCCTTTGCTGTGAGGACATAATTAATGTTTCCAGCTCAGCAAGGATAGCTGAGACACTCAGAGCTGCTAGCCCTCATAGTACACCTTTGGGTACTGTGAAAATGAATTTAAAATGGCAAAAAAAAAAAAAAAAAAAAGGATTTAGACCCATCAATTGATCAAAAGTAGAAATCATACTGTCAACCCATTTCTTCATAAAACTGGTTTTCTCACAATCTGAAAATTAGGATAATCCCATAGCTCTGATTTACTATTACTGTATTGATCAAGTTGTAATTAACCAGAACAAGGAAGCCTTTAAAAATCATTCAAGTCAGAAATTACATGTCTAGGAATATAACAATTTTCAGTGTGTGTGTACGTATGTGCATTTAAGTTGCTTGTCATCTAACGATGACACCGTGAATTTCATAAGATTTTCTTAGGCAGGGAATGTTCAGAGATGATTTCACCCGTTTCTTCGTTAGAAAGGCAGCCTACAGCAGTGGGCATTTGTTGGTTGTCTCCAATCCAACTACTAACCAAGCTGACCCTGCTTAGCTTACAAGATCAAGAGGGATCTGGTACCTTTTGGGTACTTAGGCAGTTTTGATTCTGGTACCTGAAATGAAAGGTTTCTTTAAAAAATACATTTATTAAAGATATAACAGAAAGAAAAAGATAACACACCAAATAAAAGTAAACAATTATTAAAAAAACAAACAACTATGGGTATAAATACACAGAAGAAAACATAACTGCATACATATATATAAATTTGTATGTACATAAAAAATTATGTTAAAAATGAGGTTTCCCCACCTGATGAAAGTACAGCTAAAATTAAAAAAATAAACTTAACTCATACCTCTTCTGAATTTGAAAGGGGAGAAAACTAAATATAAATGTAATATAGTGTAGGTATAAATGTAATATAAATGTGATCCAATAATTCTCACTTCAATCCCTTTAACCTAACCACACCATTTAAGCTTAAAAAACATGAACATATCAGAAATATACATGGGTCTTCACATCTTTCTAGAAACTAAGAAACAAAATGCAATGTCACGAGTTTAAGTATGTAAGATCTGTAAATAATTTCCATTTGCTATGGATCACTTTTTAATATACATTTAGTATAATATACATTAATATACATTAAG